>JADLZK010005357.1:0-121247 GCA_015847255.1 Hyparrhenia diplandra | reverse complement strand
GGTCATGGCTCTCGAGCACCAGCACGTCCCTGGCCGTACCTCGCTAGGGAGGCCGGCGCAGCACAGCCCGCCAAGCCCGCTGCCTATCACAACGACGTCCGCCTCCACTGACTACTGAGGCCACTGCCGCCTCCTCTGCCCCAGGACGCGTCGCCCCTGCGCTCGCCTGGACGCCGGCCGCCATCACAGTCGTGTCCCGGCAACTGGACTGGACAGCCACCGCCGCGACCCTGCGAACTTGGCCCGGACTGGACAGCCACCGCTGCGACCCCTGCGAACTTGGCCCAACCTATTTCTGAAGGTAAACCTATCGATCTGTCAAAAGGAAAACAGATGCAAGTAAAAGCAATGGATGGCACCTAGCATTCGATGCGCAGGATCTACTTTTGGGTACCTGAGGTCGTCACTCGTCATCTTCTTTTTGTTGGAAAAATTGTTTCAGCCTTGGCGTTATTGGTCAATGCATATTTGGGGATAAATTGTTTTCAGCCTCAATAGGCTACCGTATGGATCCAATAGGTAGTGTGTGCTGCTTCAAGTGTGGTAGGCGTTATTTAAGTTATCAGATGATAGGTTCGTGGAATCTATTGCTCATGTTTTTTTGCTCAATAGACCACGTTTGGTTTTCAGATCCACAGCAGTGATAGCAACTACTACTATTTGTTAGCCGTCTTTGATCCAAGTCTAGCTTCTGCAGTCGATTTAACAATATACAAGCATTGATAATTATGCAATTTAGCATCCGTAAATGTCTTCCGATTTAACAATATACAAGGATAATTAAATTTGTGCTAAACAGGAAGAGGTATCAAATTCTTTAATGATAAGGTGTGGTTCTTGCCTGACAGCTATGGATAACAAAGTATTGTTGTTTGCCTGTTTTGTATGGTTAGAAGCTAAATATTGATTGTGGGGAAATTGGTTCTAACAAGATGATGTTATATTTTTACAATTTGTTTATTTCTGCAGCATTGGGAGCAGCAGTGGCAGCCTCTGAAGGTGAGAGTCGCCAAGTATGAGTGCTTCAAGTGCATCAGAGGCTTAAACTGATGGTCTACAGGCTTAAACTGATGATCTAGGCTTTACCCAGTAAGATTTATGATCTTACCTTCTAAATTGGTAGCCTGTCCATTAGCAATTTGGCCTTATCTGGCTACACTGTCCATCAGTTACTCTATGTGCATTTCCTGATTTAGCCCTGAAATGTATATGATCTTCTATGTTAAGTTAATGGAATTTGCAATTAAAACACTATAAGAATGAGTACTGACATTTTGACTCTGAGTATTTCGCTGGTTGAAAGCATTGAGAAAAGTTTAAACGGTGTTTGCGGCATTGATATGGCTGTAAATACTGACACCGTGGTTGCTGATTTGTGAAATTGTTCTCCAAATATCGGTCTTTTCAGTTTTACCTGAATAGACCGAACCTGAACCCAAGACCGAACTGTCATTTTTCGGGTAACCAAGACCAAGACCGAACTAAAACCAAAAATAAAAACCAAAACCCATCCTCGAATTCCGGGGTAAAGACTGAACGCCCAGACTGAAATGCCGAGGTGGGCCATCGGACGGAGTCGCAGAAGCGGAGGGCGACAGCGTCCGGGCGAGGCGAAGGCAACTGGTGGGAGACGACGAGCACCAGAGAGGAAGGCGAGGAGTGAGGCCGCGGTTGGGGACATGTGGCACCTCGCCGGCCGTTCTCCATTCGCGTCGGCCGTTGCCTCGTCCAGGACGGAGCTGAGGCCACCGCACTCTGCCTGGATCAAAAGCCACATGGGCTCCAGAGAACATGGCTGCAGGCCCATATACTGACAAAGTAGGCCCAGCGGGTCAAGCCCATTAAACATGGGCTCGTCTCGCAGTCACCGTTGAGGCTCTTGCTGTAGGGGAGAGGTTCCATTGAGGCGGCGGCGGACCGGCAGCACTCGTCTCCGCTTGCTTGGGCGGCTGACGTCGCGCACCTGCGGGCAGTGGCCAGCGGCCGGGGCAGCGCCGCAGCAGCCAGGGGCATCGTCGCGCTCGCACCACTGAGGCCGGCGCGCAGTGCGGCACCGAGCCACCGTCCCACCGAGGAGGTTCAAACACAGAGCAGGAAGCAACGGAAGAGGAGCAGCTGAGCAGGTTTGATTACCTCAAGTCTCTGATCGATTGCAGCACCAACTGTGAACCAATATTCAATTGGCTTCCCAATCAGTATTCGATTCTTTTAATCCCCTTCAATATTGCTACTATCGTGGGGAAAAATGAGGGCAATGGAAGAGAAATACTAGACTCAGAAATATACGCGTAGAGACAGACAGAACTTCCTGAACTAACCATTTTGTTGTGACCAGTACCAAGATCCTTTAGGTTTTTTAAAAAAAAAAAAAAAAAATCTTTTCACTGGAAACTTGATGTTGATCAACAATATGGCAATGCCAACTATTGTTGATGTTGTGAGACAGTGGAGAGCTTGATCGAGTGGTCTGAACAGTTAGACAGGAAGCGGAGGACTACCTCCACACTTACTTTAAATGGTTTGAAGCAATAGAACTAATGACACAATAGCCAGTCTGTCATCCAATGGTGAAAATAAACAGAAAGGCCAAGCTTTGATTCGTACAACAAGGGCAGAAGCACAAGGCCATCAGTAACGACTAACAATTATTAATCCATGCAATCCGCTATACGCTTAAGAAATCATCAGAATAATACATGCTCGATCCTCCTGATTAAATTATAGATCAATATTGTATCAATAACATTGATTAGAATTGCTACCTTAACCACCAATTTCTATGAGTCCATTTGTGCTCACAGTTGCATCTGCTATATATTATGTGTTATATCTACTATGTATTATACAATTATAATTGTTTGCTAGTATATATGCCAAATACTAAACTTTAGGTTGTTACTTTTTTTAACCCCCTTTATATCTTTTAACACCCAACATCAAAATACTGGACCCACCACTATTGCAGGCAGGGGAGAGGTTCCAGCTATGCCTCTCAGCAACCGCCGCCTGAGGTGGCGGGTGAGGATGAGAGCAGTTGCCGGTGTCTTCATGGAGTTCATGACCAAGTAAGTAATTCATCCTCTCTTTGCGAACGGAATCCATTACCTTTTTTGACTGAAATTTGCATTAACGTGAGCTAAGCTGATTCTTCCATCTGTGGGGACACAGGGTCACTCAGTTTGAGGAGCTCGCTGAATCTGGGGAGCGATTGCTTGGGAGATTTCGTGAGGAGCTTGGTTAGTTACCTGATATTCTTTCCTTCCTTTTATTGGCACAACTGATATGCCATGGCGGTTCAATTTATATTATCCACTGAGACTTCATTTAATCTTTAATATTGTGATGGTATTATGTACTGTTCACCCGTTAAATTTCTGTAACTGTGTTGTCTGGAGGCACTGAACAATCTAATTGCTGCAGAGAATGTTTAAGTAGGCCGCCGATTCCTAAGGAATCAGGATGTCATGAATCAGATACTTAAATCCAACTCCACTGTCAGAATGAGGTCTTATATTGAAGCTGGCTGCAGGCTTCACTGCCAAAACATCTCAAACATAAATCAACGTGAGTTATATCTTTGTTAGTGAACAGTCCTTTATTCTTACATGCTAATGGTTGATATGACCTGCTTATCTGAATTCCTTCTGTACATGTTCTTTCCTAATGGAAGTAGTACAGACTATGGAAGTTCCTGACTGTAGAGTTTTCTGATTTTTGAGCTAATTCTATTTATTCTGCTGTTATTCTTGATTTCTTGTTGAAGTATGAGCTCTAGACAACATAATTGTTCAATTTTAATGATAATTCATACCCTTTAATCAGTTTAATATTGAATTTTTCTTTTCCTTGTGCCAGTAAGCTCATGTGAAGGTAGACTTAAAGATCATATAAAAGAAAGGTACTTTGATCTTTGTGTCTGATATGAGTTTGTTTTATCTTTATCGTGTTCAATATTCACAAGCACTTTTTAGTGCTAAGACCTTGCTGCAATTCTTTTGCAAAATTTATAGACCTTTTGGGTGGCAAGATGCAGTCAGATTGGCACAGCAAACATTTGATTGTGATCCAAAGGGATTTTATTCTTATGTTGGACAGAGAAACGTTAACTAATGTATAAAGTGGCAATCATAATCCTGTATTTTATGTTATGCAATATTGATAGCATACATAGACCAACAATATTTGGTCAAGATTTTTTATTTGTCAAGATACCGTTTTTATCTTTGTCATGTTTTGATCTTTACATGGCTGTTTGTTTCTAAGTTTGGCCACAAGTCCCTCCTACCCTCCCTCCTTAAGAATAGGAAGAAGGGCTGCCTATCTTTACATTAGTAGACATAGGGAAGACATTTGGCCACGATATATGTGTCATTGCTATTTTGTACTTGTTCATATTTTAAAGTTGTTCAAACCTTTACATGTCTGTGAAACTCTTTGGCCCTAATTGACCTTGTGTTTCTTTATTTTCTCCTAGTTAAGACTTTGCTTGAAGAGCTTGAATGTCTAGTCGAGAATGTCTATGGCATCACACTAACAGCCAGTTTAAGTGCTCTAGAAGTTTCAGACAGTCAGTGCCTTGGCAACAAGCTAAGTACGGATTGTTGCTCCATGGAGGTAGAGTTTTCTGTTTCCATATCCCCTTTTCTAGTACTTTCAGTGTTCTGTTCATCAGAGAAAAACTTGCTGTATGCAATGATGAAGTGATATGGAAAATGGGTGACAGGGTGTTTCTACACAAGAGGAGGATAAAAGTGCAGATCAGTTGGACACGGATGTATCATTTGTTACGGTGATGGTCATGGTTGGCAACATGCTGAAGCTTGACTACATGATGCAGGTAAATTAAATCGCATCCATGTGCCAGCGCCAGAATGTGCATTTGCTTTCGCGCTTCACATTTTGCGGCATTCCAGCACGATTTTTTTCGCCATCTTGATTAACGAAGGCTGCTTTTTCTCTTGTACAGGAAAAGATTGTCGGTGCATTATCCTTGAAAACACCATCATCAGAGCTCGAAGGATACTGCCTCATGTGGGATCTACGCCGTACATTGATGACGATGTGATGCATCTTGCGTGGAAAATGTGTCCTTGAAACTTTGGGGTTTGCAATGATAACAAGGGCAAGGGGTGGATCAAGCAGGAAGTCATCGTTGCGCAAGACTCAAATGTGATCCTTTGAACGGCATGGGGGCTTGGGGCTTGGGAGTTGTTTCTGTTCATGTGTTTGTAGAAGATGAATCATGGATATCTGGTCTGTTTAACAACATGTTTTATGTAGAAGATAGATATATATTCAGCGTGATACCGCTATGTCGTAGAACTTATTTGAAGTTGACAAATGTATTGATCTCTAGGAAATTCATTTGAAGTTGATACTGTTGCTACCATCTCTCAGTACTCAAGGATATGCTCCCACAAGGCATGAATGTACTATCTTTATTAATCGTATTGGAGAAGCAGAGGTGGGTTCTATACAGACTTGGTATTGGTATACACATGAACACAGCTCTAGAGCATGATGAGATGGAGTTTCTAGTAAACTCTCTCTCTCTTTTGAGAAAATTTTAGTAAACTCTCATGCCGCGTGAAACAAATCGTTCCTCGTTCGACGTCCACGTTTGCAACTCGGCCCGTTCCCAAGTTCGCCGCCAGCAGTTTCAAAAAAAAAAAAAAAAAGTCGCACCAGCAGAGCAGGCAAGCCCAAACTTTTGTACAATGAAGGCCCACCTGACCAAAAGCAAACCGACCCGCCAGCCAGCTCAGGAGTCACGGAGTCAGGAGAAGAGCGGAAAAAATCCACACCTCCCTCCTCCCCGCAGGCCTCAAGCCCAAACCTCTCCGCCTCCGCCTGTACGCCTCCATGGACGCGTACCAGCACCAGCGGCGCTTCGCCGGCACCGGCGACGCACCGCCGCCGCCGCCTCACCCCTCCCACCCGAGTGCCCAGTGGTACCCAGCGCCCCCACCGCCGTACCATCCTCCCCATCCCGGACACCTTACCCTCCGCAGCACCACCACCACCAGTGGGGCCCGCCCTCCGACCTGCAGCACCAGCACCATCCTCCGCCGCCGCAGCAGCCCTATGCGTACCAACCGCCGCCCCCAGCCCATGGCGATGCAGCATCAGCAGCCGCCTCCGCCGCCTGGGAACCCCTGGCCCCTCATCACGGTGCCGGACAGCACCCGCCGCCTAGCTACCCTCCTCCGCCGCCTGGGCAGGTACGTTGGGTTTATACACTGTATACGTTTCAAATGGTGGCGATGCATTGCCGTCCTTGTTGGGGGCAATATGTAGCTGGTTTCAAATGGCTGGCGATGCATTGCCGTCCTTGTTGGGGGCAATGTATAGCTGGTTTTGCACTAGGGTTCGTGAGTAGGTGTGGCTTTGGGGTGGTGTTACGTTAATGGGAAGGGGTTGTTCACTTCTAGTGCCCAGCACAGGTGGGCGTGTGGTTATTCAGATCAGGTGTAAGCTTATGCTTCCATTCAATTCAATCATGGTATGGCTTAATGGCTGGGCACAGTTTGACATTGATATGATTGTCCACAACGGTAGATGGAATGATTCTGCTATCAGTCTTTCAATTTTCCGCGGCTTTACTGGGTACTATTGATGTAGATCTCAAATTTTGTTCTTTAGACTAAGGTGACCTTCGTTTGCTTGTTCATTGCTTGGTGTTGCTTATTTTGCAGGCTTGGGCCAATCACTCATGGGCTCAGAATCATGGATACCAAGGTTTGTCGATATTATATGAACCTCTGTTTCTTTCATATATAATAATTTTGCAAATCATGTTGAGGTTAGCTCAGAACTATGATGTCATTGCTTGTATCTGTACTGAATTATTGATTCACTATTGCTCATAAAAATTACTGATACACTGTTGTGGCATTTCTATTGTACCCTATCCTAACACTTATGGATGTGGTATTTTTTATTTTATTTTTTTGCCAAAGGTTATAGTATACACGCATTTCAACCTTGTTCGTGAAACAGAAGTTCTAATTAGGTCTTGGCTACTATATAACACATTACTGTAGCTGCAAATATATATCCATCATGGCCATGTTTATACTGGTGTTGTTATTGAAGTTTAGTCTTTTGTTGGAAATTTCTTTTTGCACCACTTGATTGTGGTGCTACAGCTATCTGTGATGTATTAGTGACTGCATGAGATGTTTCCTTTAAAATTATTAATCCTAACACATTTTACTGTCATGTAATCCCTTTCTGTATAAGATTCTCTTTGAGAACTATTTGTTTACAAGTCAATATTAAGCGATTGGTTTTGTATTTTCTTTGCATCACTGTTATTTTCTTAGCACTTATGAGTGCCTTCTTATATAATCAGTTCTTGGTAATTTTTGGTGTGATACTTTGTTTTTACTAAAGTATAAAAACGTTTTCTTTGTTCGTTCATAGACCAGTTGTTCAATTGGGGCCTTGTCATTAAATACATTTAGGCTACTCTGAATGAAATAAACTTTAAACATAGCATAGGATTTATACAATCAACTTTAGAGAGACTTTTGAAGCAAAATAAATCTCTTTCGCGAATAAATCAATTGTCAGTTATGATGATAGTTTCTCTACTTAAAAAATAAAAAAAAATGGAAGGTCATGGCAATGAGGAAGATTGGGCTACAAAGGCTAAAGGCATGGGTTGCTGCTAAATCTGTTACGGAAACCACCAGATTCAACAGCATGCCATATCCACAAGTAGAACTGAAGGTCATCATAATGGTTACCATGATCAGTATCAGCAACCAGCTGGTCTGCCAACAGAAGTTACAGAACCTTTGCACCCACCAGTACCTCAATCAAGTAATGATCATGTGCCGCTTTCCAATGACAGGTCAACAGAGAGAAACAAACCATTTATTAGGTAAAGTATCTTATCTACTTGATCTATAAATTTTTACTTGTGGGTGTGTAAGTTTCAGAGCAGATCTGAAGATTATATTGCAGATAGAGGTCCAATGGTGTCTCCAACAAAGAACTTTGGTTCATTTCCGTCCACCTATGAGCAGGAGGTATCTTATAATTATTCTTCTGCTCCAGGTATGCCTTTGCTTGGCAACTTAATTTGTTTGTGCAGCCTGACTCATAATAGGCTGGTCGCTCTTGGGTATGTTGCCAGATTCAGTTGTGGAAAGTCTCTAAATCTAGAGCATCATTTATTTTGAATAGAAAGTCTGGTACACTTAACCTATCTCTGTGACACTTAGGTAGCAGTACCTGTTGTAATCACTCATTATGTCCCATTTTGAAGCACCATTGGTTATATCGTGTTTGCATATCAAATAGAGGAGGGAAGACACATATTAGTGGTTAAATGTATTGAGATGTTGAAGAATCTCTTCATTATTGACTACAATTGGATATCAAGGATTCGATAGTTAGTGGTGGTGGTATATCGTGCCAATTTTATGTACTGTCCTTGATGCTGAAAATAAGAAAAAAAAAAAGTCACTGGTGCAATATATTTCATTAATGGTGTTTTTTTTACTGTAAAATAAAGGGCAGAAATGTACCTTTCTTTAAATGATCACTTCTACAATGTATTTGAGCATTAATCCTTTTCTACTCTATAGAGCTGAACTCATTTGTTTGTCTTACTTTGACTTTGCCATGTAATAATAGGTAACGGGAATAATATGCTTCAGTATCCAAACTCTCAAACACAATCATTTCCAACCACCTCGTCTGTTCAAGGTGGATTCCCACAGGCGCCCTAGTATGCCTGTTGTTCCCTTGGCAGAACAACCACCTTTTGGGTATGAAAGGCAGCCAGTTGATCCAAGTGACCAACCTTTGGAATTTAACAGTAGGAAAGCTCCTGATTTGGCAGTACACACAAATATCAATTCCAATATCCCAGCTGCTCCAACACTAGCATCTAATCATGATATACCAACCTCTACACACTCATGGACGCCATCTGCTACAGTAGGGTTCATGCCTCGAGCTCCTGTGCCAGCACAAACAACACAGGTTTGTAAACCTGTTTGAATTACTGATCTATTCTGTTAAGTCCCCTTACATGAGTGATTCTACTCTTTTCAACCTACAGATGGATCCTTCTATGCATGCTGCACCGCTTTTGGAGCAGCATCTAGTTCTAGTTATGTCCCACCTGCAGCGTTTGGTGTTGGTAGTGTAACAGAAGTGTTCCCTACAGATCCAAACACTCCATTTAGTGTTGCAGAAAAATCAAAGAAAGTATGCCTCCACTTTTTCCTGCCATGCGCTTCCTTTTCCAATTTTTTCAATTGTTTAACTTTTAACTGTTCCTGTTTCATTATGTACCAGCGTCCAGTACCTAACTGGCTTCGGAAGAACTTTTAAAGAAAAAAATCGGCACCACTGAGTGCTTCGCACCATACTCAGAAAACTTGAATTCAGTGGAAGCTAATGATGCAGAACAAACAATACGAAGACTTGACCAAAGTGACATCAAAAGTAATGATTCGGCTAAATCCACTGAAGACGATGAAGATGATGAGGTGCCATTTGCTATTTTAATTACAGTTCTTAACTCTCACACTATTGATACTGTCTTTGTATGTTCTACACAAGATCAACCAATTAGAATTGTTCCAGTTTATATTCGAGAAGATGAGGACAGATTAACATGCCCAAGTTAGTAATCTAAATAATGTGTGCATGTGTTGGGTACTGGGGAGGGGGGACTCTAAATTCTAATAGCGTGTTTGGTTTTGAGAGTGGTTCGATTTTGCAGCACGAGGATGTTTCACAGTTTTAGGACGAATGACTCTGTCCGACATTTTAGCTCTTTTTGTGGTATTGGCTGGTGACAGATCAGTCGGTGCCATCTGTGAACCAAACGTCGTATGTAGGCTCAGATACAGGATTGATAATTCTGGACGTTATCATGATGCAAACTTAACACACTGTAATTGGAGATATGGAATAATTTTTAAAATCATACGTTAATAATAGTGAAGTAGCTTGCTGGATAATATCAGCAGGTAGGACTAGAGCTGGAGGCAGCTTTAAAAAACCTATTGAGGGCATGTAAACTCTTGTTACAGTGACTCATTTATGTCCTACAGAGATGCTGTGCCCATATGGCCATATGCCAGTTATTGGAAAACCTATCATGAGCAACAGCACTGATTGAAACAAGAATCAACTTTGCTATTTTCTTGTATTGCAGAATAAGTAGAACATATCGTTAAACAGCATGTTGACATTGTTTCCTGGACATTTTCAAACTTGAGAATCAACATGGTCCTTATTTAGATTATTGTGATCATACTTAAATCATTTGCAGGATGAAGTTGAAGCAGCTCGAATGGCAGCGATCAACAAGGAAATTAAGCGTGTGTTGACTGAAGTCCTTTTGAAGGTTGTATCTTTACTTGATCATCATGTTTACTGTTTAATTACTGTATCCATCCAAGAGGTGCAAGGCTATTTCTGAGTGTTCAGTTTCTTATGCTTTTTTTTTATCACTTGCAGGTTACTGATGATCTTTTTTGATGAGATCGCAACAAAAGTTCTGAATGAAGATGACTCTGAATGTGAGTGAATTTGAATGAATTATGAAATTAAATAGGCATTTTACTTTGCTGACTATTGCCTCTGGTGCAGCCAATGAACCCACTTCTGTTTTTTTGGCTCAAAAGGAGCCTGGTCTGGGAGGATCAAGAACCAAGACCTCGGCTAAAGTTGTTCTCCCTGCTAAAGTCAACCAATAGCACTGATCATAAAGACAGTACTGGGTTAAACTCCCCTAAAGGTGCTCTTCTCCCTGGCTAGCTATGATTCAGATGATGATGACGACGATGGCAACTATGCTGATGCTGATGGCAAGGATAAGATACCAATATCAAATTTATCTTCTAAAGCTAATGCTGATGCTGTAAATACTGAAGGTAAAGCTGCAACCAAATACTCACGTCGTATTACTTTCCAGAATTATTAACTTAGATGCATGATACAGTTTCAGGTGATAAAAACACTCTTGGTAAAAGAAATGGGAATCATAATGAAAAGAATTCTTCACTTGGAAGTGCTCCATCAGAGGAAGATCTTAAATCTAATAACAAAACTTCCAAAGGAGTGCGAATGCAGAACCTGAACAAAAGCATATTCAGTTATACAGAGAATGGAGAGTTTTAGTTTCATAGACAAAACTCATATTGATCCAAAGGTTGCAGTTGACAGAATGGATGAGAAGGCACATAGGTATGCAGAGGTAGATATCCAAAACAGAAAAACCTCTTCCGCCAATAATGCTGAAAAGCACAATGATTTGGAAAGCAGTCACATGAATTTAGAAAAGTGCAGCAAAGACTTTGTTAATCAGGTGAAGACTGATCATATAAAAGAACTTGAATATTCTAGAGCAGAAAAATATAATAACGATGACAAATACAGCATGTATGGAAATATTGACAAAAGGAGTAGCTTCAAGGAGGGAAAAGGTTCTGGTAGGGCTACAAAGCATGAATCGATACAAGGGAGCCACATTCCAGAGGTAACTCTAAGCATGATGGTGCAAAGGGAGATCGGAAGGATTTTCCAAAGGATAGAGAGAGAAACAGAGATAGTACTGATAGAAGAGGGGGAAAGGTAAAGATGAAAAGGATGACAGATCAAGGCAGATGACAAGACATAACAGTCGGTTCACGGTCACGATCACCGAGGGGAGAAGTCATACTAGAAAGGAGAACTCACATGTTAGAGGGAGTGTTTCAAGTGATGAGCCTTCTGATAGTGTGAAAAAAGAGGTACCATCACTCATAACGATATTTCTTATGTATTAGTTTCAACTCCTGTTCTGGTGAGTAGTTCATTACCATTTTCTGCTGCAGAAAGCATCATTCCCATAACACCAGCATGTCACCTTCACCCCCAAAATCTAGAAACAGGTACACTATTCATGCCCTTTCTCTATAATACTATGCTAGGAATTATTCTTTGATTGAGAGAGTTTTGAATTTAGATAGCCCCAGTATTCATACAGTTAAATATGTTTATGGTTGGCATAAGTTGTCCCAGTCAGCTAGATTTAAAGAATACATAACTAGCTTTTTTAACGCTTTTGTTATGAATAAAGCATCCATGTGAGTTGTTCTACTCGTTCAAGAATGGGGTTCATGTTCATGTTAAGGTGATAACTGGTAACACTAAGGGCTCCTTTGGATCATTCAATTCCCTTGGGGATTGAGGGGATTGAGGGTAATTTAGATCAATTCCCTCTCAATACCCTCCAATTCGAAGGGGGAATGGTTGAATCCAATCTAGCCCTAAGTGCGGGTTTCTGCTATACTAGTTTGAGCCACACTGCTCTTATTTATTGGATATGCGATGGCAAATTGTTGAATGACATAGGAATTTGTTTGTTGTACACTTCGTGAATTTGATATGAGCGTGCAGGTATCTTCTGCGTGAAGAAACATCAGGTTCATATACCTCTTATCCTTACACTTACCCATTTAGTATTATGTTTCATCTCTAGACGAATTTCGCGGTCTCCACATAGCAAGCATTCTCACCGCAGGCATTCACCTTATTCATCTGCTGACAGGTAAGAGATTAATCGGTTCTTCTTTCCCCATTATACTATTACTGCGTGCTGATCTTTTTTTGTTGGTCGGTGCGTTATCATCTCTAGTTGTAGCGGTAGTTTTCGCTCATGACGCTGATCCCTTGATCATTCTTGTGGACATATTGTTTGTCCGCGCTTTCGTTTCCACTTTCATTACACTGCTTAACTCTGTAATTTTGTTACTTTGGTAATGAAATTCGGTTTCGACCGTTATGGAAAAAGAAAAAGTTTTACTTGTGCTGATGGTCATCATGAAATTTCTATTTGCTTTCAGATTTGGGATGGAACTTAGATCAGCTGTCAATCTTGCTATGCCTGATTACGGGAAATTAGATTAGCTGCAAACAAAAACAAGTAATAAGGAATTTAAGAACAAAAAATCAAATCTTAGGTATCTTAACAGCACATTTCTGGAAACATTGTTTCGTTCTTACTAGGAACCCTGTTTATGAAATGTGATATATTTTATAGTTCTCCCAGAAAACTTTCATGTCACCTTGAGAAATCAAAGACATTTTCTGCACAATTTCTCCTGGGTAAGCTCAAAATTGGACATCGTAAATTTTTAGCCTGCAGGAAGGTTTTCAGTTCAGCTGTTTTAGATTCAAATGTACTTATCTTGGCCTCTTGGGTATTCTGGAAGGAAACTGCTGTTTTCTTCAATCTGGGATGATGGGATCTTCAATTGTCTGCACCAGTTGATTCCTTTAAATCTGGAATCCTCTATTTGTTGGCCCACTTGTACAGTAACCGCGTGGTTTATACTTCCTTAACTGTGTCTAATCATTGCAGGAAGAGGCGGTCGAGATCAAGAACTCCGGTCAAAAGGAGATAAAAAGACATTTTTGCCTAGGCATTCCTCTGAGGCAACCGAAGAGATCATATTCGCGGCACTGCTGTGGTCCAAAGGAGATAAAGACATGGAACTTTGTGTAGGCATTAATTTTTGAAACAACTGAGTAGACATATTCGCGGCACTATTATGGTCTTATCATTCGGACCCGGTATGATTATGAATAGATATTAGGTTTACTGTGTACACATGCACACCGAAATAAAATTTTGTAAAGAATCGAAGTTAGTAGACATAAATTTTATATAATTTATTTTTTTTTTTTACACATAATACATGCATATTATTTTACACATGGTATGATTATGAATGGTATATTAGGGAGTTTCTTTGCAAGAATCTCACATCCCTTTCTATAAAAATTTATGAAAAATATATATGAACTTTGAAAGTATTTTTCAAGATAAAATTGAATGATTTTTTCACAAAACTCACTTTAAAAGTTATTAATGATTTATGACTGTTTGACAAAATTGGAGTAGTATGAACAAATACTAACACTTATGAGATAAAATAAGTACAATTAGATTAGTTATGAAACATATTTTCATAATAAATTTACTTTGTGATATAAATGCTAATACTTTTTTGGTTTTTTTGCTAAAACTTGGTCAAAGTTGATATAGTTTGACTAGGTGCTTTTTATAATTGCATGTTTTTTGGAACAGAGTACTTATAATTATTAGATTGTGACTTGTGAGGAATAAAGCGACAATTCATTCATTTCTACGAACCAAATAAAAAATCGAATATTGAGAAAAAACATGGTACACAAGCCATGCGGGAAGGCCTATCTTATCTATTTTTATTCATTTCATATAATTGTGTTCTCTCTAGCGTACAGAGAATTAAATGTGCTTTTTGGTCTTTAAACCAAAGATTGTTAGTCTTATCCTTCCTATCCAAATCACCCGTTCATTTAATCTTATCCATCTACCGCGCCCTGTCTGCACTCCTGCGCCCATAGGCGCTGCCTATATCTCATCCTCGAGGCCGTGCCCCTGTCGCATATGCAACCTCGCAACCATCGCCTCAGCTCACCCTCCTCCTGGGAATAAACCGCCCACGCCTCGGTTGCGCTCACATTTGCACACATCATCCTTACGGCAATGCCCGTCGTTAGCCTTCTCCTGGCGCACTTGCCGCCTCCGCCGCCACCAGTATTCCTCCCTCAAGCAGTGCAGACCTAGATTTGGGGTACACCGCCTATTCTTCACCTACCTTGCGAGGTGGTGCCCCTCCGCCTAGTACACAACTTGCGCTTAAGCGCCCTCGCCTCATGGAACATTCGGGCCGCGAGGAGAGAACAGGTCGTCGCCGCCCTCTATGGGTGGATCAGGAGAAGAGACCGACTAATGAGGAGAGAGAAGAAAGAAAATAAAAAGACTAAGCTAACAAACGGATTCACATGTCAAGTGTATCATCCTATGATTTTGTTAACAAACTTGACCCGGCATAATGTATGTCCAAAGTAGTGTTCTCATCACAAAATGTGCGAGATGAATAAAGACCGGAATTTATCACTAGGTATCAAACTTGGGGAGCATCATCTATCCTAAAAAGTGTTCTGATAAAAAATATAGCGTTGCATTGGCAGATTGAGGTAAAAGCTAGATCAAGACATCAAGGGCGGACTTGTTCAGCATTTCTCGGAAACTTACACTTGATGTAACTAACCTTTTTTTAGAAAAGGGAATATATTAATATCCTATTTACGCATCGACTAATGCATATGATCGCTCATTATTACAAGCAAACAAGTACATTTTTAGGATGTTCGGTTTGAATAATCACTATATTCCATAAGGTCATTGAATCCATTCCTAAATTTGGTTAAACTTGAGGAGCATCATTATTAAAAAGCACAATTATCTCATTCCATAAACCAATTATTCTTTCTTTCTTCTTCTTTTTGGAAGCACAATTATCCTATTTATTCCTGAATGAATTCCCGTTCTCTGAATATTTCTTTATTTCTTTCTCGCAAGGTAAGGCTGTTATGGGTAAGACGCCACAAAATTGCCGTAGTTCCTTCATTACACCATGAAAAGGAAAAAGATGGAAACAGCGCGCAGCAACAGGTTAAGGCAAAACATCAACGGCCAGTCATCGAGACTAGAACCATATTGTACATTATTTAGAAGTTCGCGATCAAGTAACAGCAAGTTATCAAGCTGGACTCCAGCATCTTCAGATAACATCACAACGAACAAGATCAAAACTTCAACATCCAGCACGGAGGAACAAGATCAAAACTTCAACATCTCACAGTCGATCAGGGCCCCTCAGGGATCGCAAGAGCACCCCCTGCCACTACCAGCTGATGCGGCTCTGAAGCTCCGCTCCCACTGGTCCACAGGCGCTGCAGCGGCATGTGGGGTGGCGAGGGTGCTTCTCCCTCTTGTCACCCTTGATCTGCTTCAGGGCGTGTTTGAGCGCCGGAAGAAGTGCTTCCAGGCATTCTGCCACAGCATTTGGGTTGCCGGGCATGTTGATGATCTGAAAAACAATACAAACACCCATGATCAGCGATTAGGAGGTCCAGATGGAAGAAATTGTCTGATATTTTGTTGTTGTTGTGAGAGTATTAGTCCGCAAGTGTCGATCCTCTGATTCCAGCTGTGGCCGGGATAGCATTGCGAATGGTGTAATCTGTGCCAGAAAAAGAACAGTTCAGAGCAATGTTTCTTAAGAATTTGAAACATTCCATTGTAATGGATATCTGTTTCAATTTGTATGGCCAACTTTATCAGCCATTCGTTTGTGCAAACATTCAGCTCGTGATCTAAAAATGCAAACATTCAGCATATGAAATACCTAAAAAATAAAATGTAACAGAAGAAACCATCACCTTCAAACTTTCTTGAAGCATAACAAATCTCGAGACCAGGCGCTTCTTTCTGTATCACGGATTTTGTTGCTTCTGGTGTGACATCCCTGGGTGTGAAGCCAGTCCCACCTGCATGATGTGCATCCACCAATAAGTAGCTCATGTCAGTAGGAGACACGCAGTGTGCAACACTATTAATCTGAAGAACAAGATCATGTTACCTAATGTCAGAATGAGGTTAACATGGTCAATGTCGCTCCATTGTATCAGAACGCCCTTGATCTTGTCCACTTCATCAGGAACAACTGCAGTGGCAACCACAGTTGCACCACCCAGTTTCTCTGATGAGGAATTTACTACAGATACAGCTCTTGGGCCACTACAGGTACCATGAAAGAGAAACAGATAATCTCGTATAAGTTGCTCTTAAACTCTAAAAAAAGTGTGGTATGCACCATAAAGAACTAGAACAAAAGATGTATTAAACTATTTTTAATCTCTAGAGAAATAAAAATATGTGAAATGTGGAGTTGTTACTGGACTCCGTCACTATCTTATGTGAAAAAAAACCAGTAATCAGACTCTTTCATTTAGCACCATGAAGTGACCCCTTTGCAGCTCAAGGCAAATAGGTGTATCAGGGTGCATGCACTTTAAAAGTCAGTCAATACAAAATTTTGCTCGTCAACATACTACAAAATATGTGAAATGTGGAGTTGTTACTGGGCCGGACTCCGTCACTATCTTATGTGAAGAAAACCAGTAATCAGACTCTTTCATTTAGCACCATGAAGTGACCCCTTTGCAGCTCAAAGGCAAATAGGTGTATCAGGGTGCATGCACTTTAAAAGTCGAGTCAATACAAAATTTTTTGCTCTTGTCAACATACTACAAAATAAACCAAATGCGTAGCATGGCTATGGGCCTATGACCTATGCATTTCTATTGCACATTCTGAAGAAAATAGGTGTCCAGCTCAGCTTAGATGAGTACCTCCTATCAGGGCCAGCACCTGATGAAACAGTGTCACTTACAGTCAGAATTGCAACTTTAACTGCAGCATCCTGTGGAGATGCAATCTGAGATACATCTGTGGAAATACTTTTTGCAGAAGGACCAAAATGAGATGGATGAGGATTTGAGGGAGCGGGCAGTTTATCTAAAAGGAGAAGTTGTTATGTCTGAAATAAGTATGGCTTGGATAGATGTCCCCAGCTGCCAATATTTGTCCAGTGGATGGTACTTCCAGCAGAGCATTAGCAGATTTCATACTAAGGAGGCGGCTACTAGCCTGATGGCCAGTGCTCTCAGCAACAAAACTGCCATAAGACCATAACAAATAAATGTTAACATAACCTGGTGTCAAAGTACCAAGTACTGTATATTTTTTTCAAAATATCATTAATTATAATATAGCTCTTACAGGTCGACCAGATCCATCATCAAGCACCCATCTAATTTACTGCACGGTGAAACTCTATGCGATGTGGGTCTGCTCTTAAAAGGATGTGATAGGCGTACATTTGCACCCTGTGGGTATATTTTAAGAAATACGCTGAATAGTGTAAGGAGGAGAACAAAATGGACAACAATCATAACAATGGGATTACTACCTTTGCAGATTAGGATTTGACCAGCCAGAGAGGAGGCAGTGCAGGAACAACAAAAAGATTGAAGCAAACCATACAGCTCACTGGATTTCCAGGCAAACCAAATGCAAGAACTGTTTTGGATGGCTTTGGCGTGTCATGTGTGGTGATCTCGGCAAATGTTAATGGCTTTCCCTGGTTTCATGGGATCTGTATGTGATACAAGCAGCGAATCATTAAAATCATTCTGAGAAAGAACAAGGATCATAATGTTGAGTTCAGAAGGATTATTTTCAAAGATAACAGGTCTAGTATTTTTTTTTTTTAAAAAAAAGATCAGGTTGCCCAGCTTTGTATCGATGAGCAAGAATATAGAGCTGCAAGGCTACAAGGCTACATGTGCGAGAGTAGTGTTTCCCCACTTGGCAGACCGCCCGTGAGGATGAGAAAGGAACAGAAATAATTAATTGCTCGCTAAGCAAGATCTCTAGTAGGTTATCAACAGAAGACATGAAAAAAAGAACGGATCGTAAAATGAATATTTAATCTGTATCCCTGGCTTTTGGTTATGTATTGCTATACGAGTAACTAGCTTTGGTACAGAATAAATCACTGAAAGCACTGAACGGTTTCAAAGGTACCTTCTCAAAGTGAATTTTACCCATCTTTGCCATGCAAGGTTTGACAAGATCTCTATCGCCCATAGAAACTCCACCAGAAGTAATGATTATATCAGCATCAGAACGCAAAAGCTGCATCCATATGCTCCTTGAGACTTTCTTCAGTGTCTTCTGCAATACCCAGGTCAACCACTTTTGCATTTCTGCTGAACACAGCAGCAGCTAGAAAGCATGGCTCGGTTGGAATCACGAATCTGCAATTTTATTTTCAAGAAGGGAGGATCCGATCATTCATTTCTGAGAATACCAAACGCGCAAAGAAGAAGAGTGAAGGAGTGCGAACATCATGGAAGAGCAGAAATAACCTGACCACGACTGAGGGTGGCAGTGGCTGGCTGCACTGGCTCATCCCCTGTGGAGAATACAGCGATGGTTGGTCGAGGGTACACCTGCACATGCAAAATCAGAATGCTGCATTGCAATCGTTGTTCTTTTGTATAATCAACCACGCTAACTGGAAGTGTCATTCACCTTGACAGTGGTTACACCCACTGTTGCAAATAGCCAATTTCTGCAGGACCTATATGCTCGCCAGAGTTGAGCACAATCGAATCCTTCTCTATGTCACATCCCTGCCAGTTATTTGAATCACTAAATCAGCAAGGCGACCTATTTTTCTAAGTGATGTGCAACACAGCAAGTGAATTCCATAGTAAATTAAACAGTATCGAGTTCTCTGGAGAAAAATTGTAGACACTGCTGATGACTGCAGGAAGGTGGTTGCCTTCAACAACAATGGAATGAATATTATAGTGTCTACGGCGTAAACTCTAGTAACCGTGCAGTGACCTGACTTTTGCATACCACATTGCGGATGTCCTGCCCTGGGCAGCCCGCGCCAGAATCTAACCCTCTTGGACCCGTCACCTCCGCCGAGGACCTGCTCGGTGTCCTCCACCTGCACGACGGCATCAGCGCCATCGGGAATCGGCCCTGCGCCAGCAACGACAGTCTATAGCTCATCAGCCGGCCAGGGGCACGCGAAGAAGGGACAAGGCGGCGGGGCTAGAGAAGAAAGGCGCCAAGCGGCCTCACCTCCCACGGTGGTGACGTGAGCAACCGTGCCAGGGCGACGACCACGCCGAGGGCGTCGTCTCCCGCCACTCGACTCCGTGACCACCGGGTACTCCCTGGCCCGTCAGAGGCCACGACGGCGTATCCATCCTGAAAGGGCAAGGGGAACGAGAACCGACGGTTTTCGTCCGTAGTCCGATGACGACGGAACGGAGGGGCGAAGAAGAGGAGGACGGGGGCGGATGGGGAGGACGGAAGGGCGTGCGAGGTGACCTTGATGGAGGGCGCGGAAGGGAGGGAGCGGGTCGGGCGCGCGGACGTCCTCACGAGGACGAGCCCGGCGCGTCGTGCAGCGGCACGTCTCGCGGCGCGCGTGGCCCGCGGACAGCACCGCCGCCAGCGCCTCCTCCACCTGCAGCATCCTCTTTTTTTTCCTCCTCTTTCCTCCGCTTCAATTTCCCACGGGTCGTCCGCCCCTGCGGCGCGGTGGGCGACAGCTCTATTGCCTGTTCTATCTGTCTGTCTCGGGCTATCGGCCTACTCCGTGCGCTGTGCGATGCTCTTTTTAAATTTCAATCGAGGTCTCGCTGGCCACGTGTGGCGTGACGTCTGACCACTGCGGTGCCGGGAACCCGAGCTGGTGGAGGAGGGCGTCAGCGCGAGGAACTGCGTTTAGCCACGGTTCACGGTCATAACCGTATGCAGAACACCTCACAGGTCCCCGACTATCCAGTCTACTTGAACCACTACACAGATATTGCCCACCATCTCTCTTTCTTGTCAGCAAAGGTTCACATCATGTATAAAAGTTGTAATGCAGACACTGGGAAGGGTTTTTAAATCCCTACAGGAAGGGAAATTTTCCGTAGCTCCAAGTCTTCTGGAAATGGAAATAATATAGGATGGACCCGATACAGATGCATCCCCAGCTCGAAATGGCGCAAAATTTTCCACTTCCTGTAAGAAAAGAATTTCAGTTGAAAATAATTTTCCAGCATATATAAAGAAGAAACACAATAGTATTTCTGCTATCCAGAGAAAAAAAAATGAATCTGCAATTCTATCATAGCGCAGGTGTTATCAGAAATAATTAGCTGTTTTTCGCTCTTGCATTGTTGGCATGTTACTTTAAAGTGAAGAGCCCATATAAAGCAAATAAAAACAACCATGGCACTGCCCAACCTTGTTTCAATCCAAAAACTCATGGGATCTCTAAACTCGTCATATTGTTTCAGTAATGTGCCAGATGCCAGAAAAACTGCAAGCAGTCACACTAAAGATTGTCATTATCCCGACCCGTATCCTAAAACCAAACAATACTATGATCCTACCAAGTCGAAACGACACCAATCCTACCATGGGCCTGTTTGGAACTGCTTAAATGCAGATTCAAAGCAGGACACGATAATCACGCCAAACGTGTCGTGGCTGCCACAATTTTCTTCTTCGCCTCAGGTCCACATACCACGGGATTTGGACTGAGGTCCTGGTTTTCAGTACTGCAGCTGGCGTACCACACCATACCGTGGGCATAAAATTTAACAGTATCCCGATACCATAATCCTATGAGACTATACAATTACAACAATTGATATAATGACTTTTTAAATGATTCAATTGTGAGAAATACCATTAAAGTTAAGGAGCTTTGAAGATAATGCCAAAAATTGCACTAATGTACAAAAAAAGAGTTAAATAAATTAATCGAAAATAAATATTATAAGCTTAAATCTTTACAACATATTACAAATCTTATACAAATTATCTAGTTTGTAAAATCCGATAAGATACCGATACTACGATCTGATCCTATACTATCCAATTCTATCAAGCACAAAAAAGAACAGATCCCAGTCCTAACAACCTTGGTCACATTTATACCATCCACATGTTTGTCCAACCTGTAACTTCAGGCCTCAACAAATCTGACTAAAGTGGTACTATGCAATTACACTACCTAAAGTACAGCCCTGACAGTGTATTGACTTAATGTGTGGAGGAGAGAGAGAGAGAGAGAGAGAGAGAGAGAGAGAGAGAGAGAGAGAATTTACAAGTATGACCAAGGAATCAAATATGTTTATATAAGAATAATGGCATACCCAACAGCATACCCCAAATTTTCAGTAAGATGGCATGTTCATATTGTGTTTAGACAAGAGTAGGACTGTTGAAACTTGAAACACAACTATCCAGTGCCTGACAAAACTGATCAAAATATGTAGACCTAAACATAGAGCCTCCCTAAGATATTGCATATCAGTACCAGATGGCAGATGCTACATATATCCTCAGCTAACACGTGAAATTGGTAGATAGGACGAATGTGGATTATATTCAGTTTCCAATTGGGGCCTGTTTGTATCACTTAATTGAGCATTTCTCTATTCAACGTCATATTATGGGATTGCTAAATCTGAACATTACAAGAGCGGTGCATGACACAGTTCGGTCGGTCCAAAGGGGGGAAGTGGGCAGCCTTACCTGTTCTACTCTTCGTCCTTCAGGACTCGCTCGCTGGAGGCCGACGCGGCGGCGGCGGCTTGCTCTTCCTCCCGAAGGATCTTCTGCACATCGTTGACCCGCATCCGGACGATACCGCCGACCACAACTGCACGCAAATCATCAAATGATCAGCGGGCACTGGCGTGAGTTCGCACGATTAGATGAACGGCAAAAAAAAGGGGGGTAAATAATGATGGATGTGGTTACTTGCGGCGGTGCCCAGGGTCCAGATCCACAGGATCTTGAGGCCCGGGCTCTTCTGGCTCCACCTCGTCACCATTAGAAGAGCGGGCAGCCGGCGAGCGCGGCAGAAGAAGAGCAGCTCCGGTCGGGCAAGCGGCGCAGGCTGAGCGAGGAGCACTGCAAGGCGCGGGGGGCCAGGCGAGCGGTCCCAGCGGCGTGGCGCGTCGGTGACCCAGCAAGCGGCACGAGCGTTGGACGAGGACCGGGGCGGGGTTGCGGCGGCGCTGACTGAGCGGTGCTGGGCGAGCAGGCGGGGGGGCGGGCTGAGCGAGGGCTGAGCGAGGAGGGAGGTCCAGCCCAAGGGTACTGTCACATAGGCCCCACTTGTCCGGCCCCTAAACCCCTCGTTTTAAATAGCCCGCTTATATAGCCCGTTATAGCCTTCGGCGGTAGGGTGCCGTTATTCGCGCTCACGTATATATTTTAGCCGCTATATAACCCGTAATTAGCTCTACTATAGCTGTTTTAGAGGCAAACCGCTAAACATCCTTAGAGCAACCCAAAACAAGTGAGTTTGGCATTCTTTTTTTTTTTTTGCCAAAAAGCTTAAAATGATGCTCCAACCTTGGCAAATGAGTTTGGCATTTTACGAAGTTTGGCAAAATCAGGTCCTTGGTTTTTTTGGTTTTTTGCCAAACTTTGGGAGGTCTTTGGCATTTTTTTGCCAAAAACTTAAACCCATATTTGGCATTTTAGTGGTTTTGGCAAAATCAGTCTTCCCTTGGGATCATTTCTTGCCATGGCAACTTCTTGTTGCTTGCCCGCCCGGACGCATGGCAACTTGCGAAAATCCGACGAGGAACCAACAACCGCTTTCCTCGGCCCCACTTTTCCCATATGCCAAACCAAAAACAAAGAAACCGTTGGAGGAAACCTTTTTTTTTTGCTTGGTATTTGGAACGGGAGTTGGCACAAAGTCACCCTTCGGTTACCCGATCCGAAATTGGTTTTAAAAGTTCGGGTAATGGAATCGCTGCCGAAATCAGCCCCATTACCCGGCTTGATAAAATTCCAAACCCATTCTACCCGAAATATATAGAATCACAAAGAAACCCTCAAACATCATATAATTTGGCATAGAATTATAACTAAATAATTAAATTTGAGGCATTCATCATTGCCCGGGATACTTAATCATCATAATTTAGTTGCAAGTTCAAACGCACACATTCACAAATAAAATTGATGACACGGACGGACCTTCACTTCACCCATGGCAATACTAAGTTGCCAAGCGCAACCCGCCAAGTGCAAGACGCCATAAAACACATCGACAATGAGACAAGAACAAAAGTTCAAACAAAACAATGATAAAGTGATGGCAGCGGGTTCACTTTCCCCAAATTATACTTGTGTCACATGCGGGTTCGGGTTTTTCGGACCGAACTCTCAACCCGACTTACCCACAAAAACTTCGGTTTTATGATTCGCTACTCGAACCCACAAAAACTGCGCGGTACGGGTTTTTTGTTCGGGTCCGGGTTTTTGGGTTCGGGTAATGGGTGACACACAAGTCAAATGCCAAATCAAAAATACCAAAACCGTTGGAGATGCTCATCCTCCCG
The DNA here is from genome assembly GCA_015847255.1 of Hyparrhenia diplandra. Classification (NCBI taxonomy): domain Eukaryota; kingdom Viridiplantae; phylum Streptophyta; class Magnoliopsida; order Poales; family Poaceae; genus Hyparrhenia; species Hyparrhenia diplandra. The sequence continues at coordinate 97,388 of JADLZK010005357.1, read as the reverse complement.
CTATTTAAAACTATGCCCTAAACCCATATCGGGAGTCGCTTCCCATCAACCATGTTCTTTCGTTGCTCAAAGATTTACCCAAGTAGAGAAGAATTAAAATTTCTACCAAAATTGACAGATAAAATCCCTAGGCTTGATACCAACATTGATTTGTCATGTCAAGAAACTAAAGTTTGCTCCTCAAAATCTGCATCAAATTTGATGACACCAAAGCACTCGTATAAATTACTCACTCACCAGGGTGCTGTTTAGCTTATAGGGACTAAACTTTTTTTTAGTCCTAGGGACGGATAGAAAAAAGTCCCTTCAAGAAAGTCTTTGAGACTAATAGAAGAAAGTCTCAAAAATCTCTCCCTCTTTTGTTTGCTACTAAAAGGAGCTTTTCTTTTTAGTCTACTAAAAGTCTTCTAAACCAAACAGCTCCACACGCATAAAGACAAGGTTTTCACAAGGTGTTGGTGACTTTGCACTCTGTGATGGACATTCAATAGCCTTGCTAATGAGATATTCATATAGCCTGGCTAATGAGTTGCAGATTTCCTAGGCTAACATAATTCATGTCACTGGTAGGTACATTCCACACAAAGGACATCAAATTTCAAATCAGACGTGCACTGAGTTAGCAACAAACGGATCAATGATCTGCCAGGCACAACACTGCCGGCACCAGGCAACATAATCAAATGCATGTACAGCAGAGTGGAGCGAACCCCTTACATCTTTGCTACTAGGAAAGGTGTACATAGAACTTGATTGCGTATTTTGCCTCAGGTACAATAGATAAGCATTATGGCACTGTTACAGAATTACAGGTCTCATGCGGATAGAACACCCCAACATGTCAGGCACTGTTCTCTGCAAATCAGGCAGCTGGTATCAGCAAGGACGAGGGTGCTACCTACTTACCTTGCCCCATTCTTCTTTCTCAACATATCAGCTCGACGCTTAGCCTCTCTCTCTGCTGTCTGGACATAAAATTCAGCACCGAGCATGTCATTTATCTCTATATTTGACGACACACTTGCTTCCATGGTCTCGATGATCAATTCAATGGTCAAAGTGAATCCTAGGGCTGAGAGCACACGTATAGCATTGGCAAGTCGACAAATATGCTTCCTCGTTTCTAATGGGGTAAAATTTTCTGCTTCAGCGCTGATACTCTGCTGACCTGCTGCCGTTTTTGTTTTTTCACCCACCACAACATGCTCACCAACCCAGATGAATCCATTGCAACCAAGAATCAAGTCGACATTGTACTGCTCAAGATGATGAAAATGCTGCTTCTTTCGCTTAACCAAGTATGGAGGTACCGTCAGCAACTGACCCCTCTCGAGCTGCATCAAAAAATTAAACCCCCTCAAAATCTCAGGACGCAATGGTATTTTTTTTGTAAGACAAGACTTTAACTAGATCAGACACATACAAATTTGCACTCACTATAAAGGCCTCTATTTTTTTTTTACAGATGACGCAAAAGCAAAATTGGAAGCATTAAAAGGACAGAATAATAACAGTATAAGGGTACAGTTAGCAACTTAGCATAGCCATTGTCATCTGGCATGTACCTTTCCATACTTTTCACTCCTTGCCTGTAGGTGCAGAGATCCATCATGTTGGAAACCACGAACTTCAGCCTGGGAATGGATTACACGTAAAGTCGCAGCATATTATTTTAGAACAGTTAGCATATCACTTGGAAAAAAAAAAAGATTGACCATCAAATTATAAAACGATAAGCCACAGAAGTTCCTTGGGATGAATGCAATAATTAAGAAATGAATGGAAAAAAAAAAAACATTTCAATTTGTCAACATGAGGGGAGTAAGGTGAGCAAAGCACAAAAGAAGTCCGTTCACACGAGTCCATAAAATGCATTTCTTCTATGCAAATAAAGAAAATATCATATATATAAAAATGAAACACACAATACTGTGACTGACGTTCACTGAAATTCTCTCCAGGATTTTTCAGCCTACTCAAAGTCAACAAAAACATTTTTGAAACTAAACTCCGTCTGGCCCCCTTTTGAACAAATCAGACAGCTTTTTTTCAGTGGATTGATCTAGTGCAGGTGTGCAACATGGTTCACGGAGATAAACGAACAATAGTGTATAAAGATTAGAGAGCTGTCGTAACTGTGGCTTACATCATCCTTTATAAGACTAATCGAGTGAATACAAATGCCAGATTCAGGTTGAAATACTGCCAGGAGAATTGCAACTGTATGATAGAGAAACTCCGTAATAGCCCCTTTTGTAAAGACAGTTTAAGTATTGCGCATTGAAGCATGCAGAAGCCTCTGGATTAATAATGGAATGTAACAACAAATGAGCAATATAAAAATGATAGCTCAAAATGCCATCAACCTCAAGACAACAAACAACACAGCAGCATCTGCTCCAGGACTAAGCAGACATCAGCAAAAAGGGCAGCACAAGCAAATAAGATGATTCCTTAACATAATAATGACAAAAGGTGGCATTGCTAAATTGATCATTATAGATGGTCAGAAGCAAAAAGTGTATCCCCGGGGGATCATGAACATGGATAAGAGTGATCGATGCAAACAATAGAACGGTTCCAGACGACGAACGAGGATAGCTGTACCTTAAACCTGGTAAGCAGTGAGTTATGCATGGAGCAAGAAGGAGAAAGAGGATAATACATTACTTACGCAGACTGATTACACCTATTCCTAATCCTAAATAGAATGTAAGGACATAGGGACACCCAAAGTAAAAACAGATTTTAAAGACACTATACACAAGATGAACGGAGCGTCGACTACAGCACTACAACAAAACAGCTGCTTGAAATAACCAGAGCAAGTATTGCACTTACACAGATAACATCATTTTCTACAAAGATACTCCGCATATTAAGTTCATCAACAGCAGTTCTCCTTCTCTAGTAAAAGAAGCAGAGGGGAAAGTAGTTAATTGGATACTGGAAAAGAACCAATTAGCAATGAACTCAGGATAGCAGTGGCACTCATTAATTTTTTGAACTGACACAACATTAAGACTGTTTGCAGCGCATATGTAACAAACATGGAAATAGAATAATGTTTCGGTGTCTAATGTGTTGCACTTGCACATATTGGTAGTAACTTTCTTATGCATTGATATGGTGCTTACTGTACTGCTGAGGATTTAGCATTATTTATCCTCCAAAATGGTATACCAAACAAAACCCTGTTTATTTCCTGTCCAATTTTAGGGTGCTACAGGTAAAATATGCAGAAAAGCTCACCTGAATACCATCGGGCAAATTCATAGACGAAAGCATCAGAACAGCATCTTGGCTAAAATTTATCTCCAACCTCCAGCTTTTAGGAGCAATCTTGAGAAAAACAAACCAATTAATTGTGGTATGAAACAAAGTGTATTATTTGCACCATAAATAAAATAATGTTCAATTCTAATTGAGTAACAAACATGATTACTGTAAGATTCAGTCTTGCCTAATAATTCTGATCACCAAATGGATATGTATCAAAAAGCAATTGGTCATTACACCTACAATTAGTCAGAGCTACAAACTTAATCGCAATGAAGGCAAAATAAGTTTGATCTATGCAGTATCTGGGGAACCACATTCTAATGTCTGCATATTATAAATTATAAAGCATGCAAAAATGTTCTGGGTTTCATATTCAAAATCTCTAAGCCAGTGAAATGTAGAGCAGCCTAGTATTGCAACAAAATTGACATGAATTTACACACCTCAATTACACGGCCAACTATGATGTCACCAACCTCTGGCTTGTATCTGAAAAAAGGGTCAAAGAGAACAAATTGAACTAAGCTTTTTTTCGCTTGTGAGTTCAGTTTTCTATACACAAACATGAACAGAAATAAGTGTTGGGAATAAGATCAAAGTAAACTACACTACTTCAGCGCCAACAGATATATATGGGCTTTGTACTGTGCTGATTGACCAAACATATCAATTCAGGAAAACATATAAACAGACCTAAATTTTGCAGGCTGAATATCAACCTACCTCTAAGTTCAGTATAACAGTTCACAACTCAATTCAGTGTATTTGTCCGATTGGTAAAATTACGGGAACCGAATTCCTCCACTGTTTGCATAGGAATAGATACAGCAGAGCCGCGCGCTTACCTCGCCCGGAGAGTACGGACATAGACCAGCTTGTTGACCCGCTCCACCACCCCGCAGAGCGTCGCCACCACCTCTCCGTCCTGGTCGGACGTCCCGTGCCCCCTGCGCCACACGCACCCAACTCATCAGCCGCACACGAACGGAACGATAGGGGAAGACAAAAAAAAACGAGAGAGGGAAGCTGTGTACTTGAGGATGTTGTCCTCCTGGTTGACGGGGATGGTATCCGCGACTGTGACAGCGGCGGCAGACACGGCGGGGGGCGCAAGGGACTGGAGCTCGTGGAGCGCTGCCTCCAGGCGGACCCTCTGCGTCTGGTTCAGCGAGAGGTGGCGGTCCTTCATTGCCAATCTCTTCTTCTGGGGAGCACCGGGGAAGCAGGACGAAGCGGCGTAGGCGATCAGGCGACGCCGTGACGGTGCTGACTGCCGAGGAAGGAAGACAAGCAGTAAACCCTAGCAAAACCCGTCCCGGCTCCAATTGGGCCTTGAGACGAGTGCGCCGTGAAGCCTTGAGACGAGGCTTGAGGGCCGTCGGCCGCCCGGCCGCGTGGTCATGTGGAGTTGGCTGTGCTGGGCCGCGTAGTGGGCTTGCTGAGATCAGTAAAGTCACTTCTACTGTAGCAAAACCCGCTGTCACCGTAGTAAATCCGTCTTCAAAACCACTCGAGGGAGGTAATTTGCATGGTTTGAAAAGTTGAGTGGGTGATTTGTCCCGCTTTGGAGTTAAGGGATGAAAAGTGAACTTTCGTGCGGGGAGGGAATCCAAACTTTTTCCCTCTGAATATATCGGGTAGTACATGTAATTCGGGTTTTGCTAAAAAAACAAGTAATTTGAGTACCATTTCTCAAAAAAAAAACTGCCCGGTGTTACTAGAATTTTTCAAACTAATTTTTGAGTAGATATCCAGAATTGTAATTGGGTAGATCAAGTATTCAGGGGTAGTTCTGAGACTGGTTTAGGTAGCTTGCATCCGAGTATTGGGTAGCGGGCAATTTGCCTCTTACAAATCTTTGTTTGACCTTGCCCCCTCACCTCACCTCACCTAGGTGACACCAATAGTCATGCATCTTTCTTTGTGAAAGCATATATTTTCACTGAGAACAATTATTTGATCATTTTTAAAGTTATCACTATGATTAGAAAAGAGCAGAGCGAAAGAAAATCTATGGTGGAGAGGTCCACGGTGCTTTATTACCTTGTAAGGATCTATGATATGGAAGTGTAAATATGGTGAATATTTGTTTTTTTTTGTGTGTGTGTTTTTATTTTTATTTTTTTGCATGAGTGTAACCGCACCCGCCACGTTGAATATAGCTCCGCCCCTTAGAATTGAGCATGATTATGCTGTATTATGGCCTTTCCCTTTTTATTTGTGCGTGCTTGACTAATGGTTTGTTGCTATGCATGTCTTTGGTTCTTTGCTTTTCATATTGGACTTAGGGTTATTCCTGTTCTTTTTTAATCACGCCGCTGCGCCGCTTTTTATTAGGTTTATTCTCATTCCTATCTTATTTGATTTTGTATATAAAATGCATATATTAATGGTGTATACTCAGATATAGTCCATGCCATCAGTAGTGTTCTTCTTGGCTTCTTTAGCCTGCATAAGCTTTGAAGAACATTGAATACTGGAAAGCATGATGGGAGAAACATTGGAAAATATCGAATTTGATAAGTTATATTCTGTGAAAAACTCTGAACACCCTTGATGGCAGGAAGTGAACACTATACGCGTGAGCTGCATTGTTCAATGGTCCTTAGTTAATTCATCATCTGCAATATATATTTAAACTTTGTACGTATATATAAATAATGCTTCCTGCAGGCATGGTGCATTGATGGATACTATGGAAAGGCACAATATTATCTCATCGATGTCGTCACGGTGTGTTTCCAGTCGATCTCATGTGTTTGGTGAGCTTTGTGGCTAATTGGACTCACCAATGAAGAATTGGTATGTTATTAGAAGATTTTGGAATCCGGGTGAAAATTGGGTGGCGTCTCAATTTACTCCTGTATGGATTAGTAGGTATAGATTACACAACATTGCTCTCTAGATTTGCGCGAAAATTTGATAGTGAACACTTTGTCCGTTGTTCCAAAGGCTCTCATGTGATTCCTTTTTTTGGAGGAACGAAAAAACTCCAAATTCATTTTTTTTAAAAAAAAACTATCGTTCCAATATGTCCACAAATGTGTGTTCCATTTTGTCCATGCATGCCAAAACAGGCCCCGTTCACCGGAAACGGTTGTTGACGGGCGTCCGGTGTCTTTCGGACGCTTTCGGACGCTCTTGTCGTGGGCCGCGCTACTGCCCGGGCCCAGCAAGAGTATTCCCCGTTCAGCTGCGGCACTGGTGGGAGCGGTGGCCGGGCAGAGCTCGCCCGCATGCTCGCGTGGAGGTGGTGCGGCGCTCGCCAGCGACGCAGCAAAGCGACGCTCGCGAGAGCTGCGGTCTGGCAGAGCAGCAAAGCGACGCTCGCGAGCTCGCCCGCGCACCCGCCTGCGACGAGGGGCGGCGAAGCACGCCCGTGCGGTCTCCTGCTACGAGGGGGCGGCGGTGGTCACCTGTGCAGCGGCTGGGCGGAGCTCGCACGCTTCTTCTCCATCTCCGGCAACTCTGGTGAGCCCCGCTCCCCGCCGGCCTGCCTCGTCGCCGTCCCGCTTCTCGCGGGCTCCTCCTCTCCTCCCTCCACTTCGAGCACCAACAGCTGCAGGCGGGGGTGGGGTGCAGGTGGATCTGGGGCTGCCCTCTTCTTCTCCCTCCGGTCGTCGCAGCGACGGCGGGATCCGAGCAACAGCAGGCCGGGGTGGGGAGCGCGGGTGGATCAGAGCTGCCCTCGTCGTCTACAGTCACCGTGGCGGCAACGGGTGCCACTGCCAAGCAGCAGCAGGCGGGGGTGGGGTTGATGGGCCTCGCCAAATGTGGTTGATGGGCCCGGCGTCCGGACCAGAGCAGAATCCGGACGTCCGGGCGCGATCGAATTTCACCCCTCTCGATGCTGGCGGCGGCGCGTCGCCAATAGGCGGCGCGGAGGTGGAGCCGAATGCGCGCGTGTGTCCGCCCGCGTGGCGTCCACTCTCCCTCCACGTTTCGGCGTCCTCCTCGCCTTCCCGGGAATCTCCTCCGGCTACTGCCCCTCCCCCCTTCCCAGCTCCCTGGACTTCCCCACGAGCACGGCTACTATATCACCAGTATCCCTTCAGGTCTCCACCAAGCGCAGACACCGCAGCAGCAGCAGCACGAACTGGCTATCTCCGCCTTGTCCAACCTCCTCCTCCGGTGATCGCCGGACGGGTGGGGGCAGGAACCGGAGGAGCCCTGCCTACCTCCTTCCGCTGGTAAGCGTCACGCTCACGCACGCCCGCTCCTCCCTGCCTCCCTCGCCGCTACTCCCAGATGTGTGCGCCATCTGCTCGACGAAACGCCGCTCCGCCTAGGGACATGCTTGCTTGCTGCTTCTCGCTCGATTTCGCTCGCTTCCTCTCTCTCGATTCTGGCGTACCAGTCTCGCCACGCGGTTTGGGGCTGTTTTGCAGAGCTAGACCGCAGATGTAGATCGCTTGCTCCTCTGTAGTTTGACTTTGGGAGTCACCATTTCTGTTTGGTTTGTTTGCCTCTGTGTGTGACAGCTGCAGATTCTCGATGGAGATGGATGGCGTTCTGCAAGCCGCGGATGCCAAGGACTGGGTTTACAAGGGGGAAGGCGCCGCGAACCTCATCCTCAGCTACACCGGCTCATCCCCTTCCATGGTATGCGCTGAGTAGGTTCTTATTTCTTAGTGTGAGTGACCGCATCGACCACTTGGCTTGCTGTGAGTTTAGGGCCTCTATGTGTGATTCACGAGGGGGCCATTCCAGCCGCAGATTCAGTACCCTGTCTTACTGTCCAGCAAGTGATGAAACATGGATCAAGACGAACACGTGATAGCTTGAAAATTAAGCATATGTTGCTTTTCCATGATTGTGCATTTTGTGACAATGCATGTGTTTTTCCTGAATACTATGATGGATATGTTTGGAGGAAGCATTGTTTCACTGTGATGATAATGGTGTCACTACTTTCACTTGTTTTCAGCTTGGCAAGGTACTGCGGGTCAAGAAGGTTCTAAAAGACAAGTCGCTGCTGGCACCAAGTTGTATGGTCTTCTCAAGTCATGAGCAACTCCTTTGGGGCCATATACCAGAGTTGATTGAGTCTGTCAAACAAGATTGCTTGGCTCAAGCCTATGCAGTGCATGTTATGAGCCAACATTTGGGTGCCAATCATGTCGATAGTGGGGTATGGTTCAGATTCAGTTCGTTTATGTCCTGTTATTGTGATTTTGATTGACAACATATCGGCAACCCTAGACAATAGGGGTTATTGTTCACTTCTAGTAGAAATTGGAGATTTGTGATAATTTCCTTATAATCACCATCACCCTACTGAAATTGAAATAACATGTCATCAATGTGCATGCTATTGAATTTTGACATGAATATGCTTTATTTCATTGTTTGTTGCTAATTCCAGTAGGCACTACTCTTTGGATCTGCATGACTAGACAAAGAAATCATGTTATCTTTCCATGATGCAGGTTCGTGTAATGCGTGTTTCTAGGGATTTTCTGGAGCTTGTTGAAAAGAATGTTCTTAGCAGCCGTCCTGCTTGGAGAGTAAAAAAGCAAGTTCAATTGATAACACTGCTGATGCCGCTCTTCTAATACCAGACCACTCGTTATTTGCTGGTACGCACCTGCATATATTGATACAATCTCCATCCCTCCTCTTACCATAATCTGAATCTTGTTAATTAAGGTTAAAAAATATGATTGTTTAAGTAAGGTCCAGAGCTCTATTCATTTCTTATGCACCGATATTTTGATGGAACATTTGCAGCAAGGATGTTGCTTGACTTGTTTATATTTGCATTAGACGAACAGTCGGCTTCTTTTGTCTATAAAGATCTTCCAGTTTGCAGTTCTTATAGGTTTAAATTTGCAACTGTCACTTACAACAGCCTACTGGCTTATTTTCTCATTGATTCTTAATTTAAATGCTTGGTTAAACCGCTAGAACATTGTTGGTGTCTTGAAATGCAGCTGAACCTGAAACCGTAACCTGAAATCATTGTAGTTTGATAGTTTCGCTTAGTCCTTTAGATATTTCCAGAACTCTATATTAGATTGAATTTATGTTTGCTTACTAAATCTATCTTAATCTCAGGTAAACCTAAGGGTAGCAGCTGCATAGCTGTAGAGATAAAGGTACTTTGCAAGCTTCCTCTGTTATTCTTATTTTTCATTTCTAATGTATCTCTACCTTCTGTCTTGTGCCCTATTTTTGTGTTTCTTTTATACTTGTTTCATATGGGTTTCATCTGTAGCCTACCCTAATTGTTGTTGTTGTTGTTGTTGTTGTTGTTGTTCCATTTCTGATGTATATTTCACCTTCACCATTTACGGCTTGCTTTTACCTTGCAGGCCAAATGTGGGTTTCTGCCATCATCAGAATATATATCAGAAGATAATTCTATCAAGAAACAAGTAACAAGATATAAGATGCATCAGCACCTCAAATTTCATCAGGGTGAGGCAGGTAGATTGGAATGCTTGAATGCTTGATCCAACTATCCAAGATAGAATTCCGCTCTCTTTTGCGCTCTTAAAAAAATCCATCGATGATACAAACTTTGTCACAATACCTTAAGGCTTGTTATTTATGGCACTCTTGTAATACTATACCGTCTCTTGCTTTTTGACATCAGGTTGATTCCCAATACATTCTTGCACACATTTCAGATATCGAAGACTAGTGAATACAATCCCCTTGATCTATTTTCTGAGTCAAAAAGAAAGAATACGCATGGCCATCAAGTCATTTTTCTCAACTCCTCAGAACAACTTCAGGATTTTTGTCAATGGATCTTTAGCTTTTGGTGGCATGGGAGGTGGTTCAGATAGTGTTCATCCTGCTGACACTGTTAAGTGTCTTGAAGATCTCAGCAAGGTTAGTGGCCTAGAACTCCCTGACTTCACTGAGCTCCTGTCAGAGACAATTTTCAAATCTGGGGTATTAGGCAAACTGTTGACCACTCAAAAGCTGGATGATCATGACATTGAAGGGGCAATTCATCTGTACTACAACATAATTTCTCAGCCTTGTTTAGTCTGCAAAAACCTAACCCGATGTAGAGCTATTGGCGAAGTACACTCTCTTGCATTCTCTTCCGTTGGACAAGAGCCTGAAGATTGTTAGGGACTTCCTCATTTCTGCTACCGCAAAGGACTGTAGCCTGATGATCAGCTTTCGGCCAAGAGAGAATGGAAGTACAGATTCTGAGTATGATTCAGTGTATCTTGAATCAGTGAAGCGAACCTATGAGTACAAGGTATACTGCTGTGAAATCTTGTGTCGTTGTGTCCATGACATCACAACTTTGTTTGCTTGTGAATTTATTTCTTTGCTTATTCTCTTTCCAGAATAAATGATTTTAAACTGCACATTCCTTGTGCAGGCATATTTCGTTGATCTGGATGTGAAACCTCTGGTTAAGATGGAACATTATTATAAACTGGATCAGAAGATAGTCAATTTCTACACTGGTAATGGGGAGGTCTTGCCATCTCCAAAGAGCAGTAATACCAAAGACACTTCACCGATTCAGCTCCAACAATGAGGAGCCTCTCTCCTATATACGTCTGGAGAAGGGTGCATCAGGGACTGTTGGTTGTTGTTTCCTGCTGCTGTTGTTGTATCTTCATGAGTATAGTCCCAAGGTTGGGAGGCTCGACGCCTGGGAAGGGTACAGGGAGCTGTGTTGCTCGTCGACGCTGTTGTAACTCTACTTGTGCATACACCGTGGCTTGTCACAGCTATTTCCGAAGATGTCCAATGTTAGTTGAGACAGCTGAACTGCTTACCGTGGCAACCACTTATTGTAACACCAAGTTCAAAAATGAGGGCTGAAGTTCCCCTCACAGGCTACCATATGTGAGATATGTCCTGTGTGCCACTTAAGTGTGCCCGTGTCATGAGTCTCAATTTGCCATTGCAGAAATGTTTGGTGAAACTCTCATCCTCTCATGCTTTGAGCAAAGCGAACCTAACTTGTAATGGCTGGGAATCTGTATGTACCCCAGCCGTTGGCTTCATTCTAGCAAATCCTGCCTGCCGGACCTGTGATGCTGTCTATTTTCGTTGTGATGGCTACAGGCATGAAGTGTCTCTAGAACTGCTTGCTTCTATGTGTGTTATTTCTCTGGTCAAGGACGCATGTAGCCTTTTGATTCGCCAACGCCGTTTGCCGTTAGCAGTTGGGCGTTCGCCGTTGGCAGAAGTGCAGAACTAGTCAGGGTAGTTCAGCTTCCAGCTTCTAGACAGAGACAAAATGTGGACTTCCTGTTTATAACAGTTAGAATTGCAGCTTAACTAATCGCATACTACTGTCTATTTCGTTAGGGTATCAGGGTCAAAGTTGTAGTTTTCTGTCACCAGCCGCCAGCCGCCAGCCGCCCGAAATTCTTAAACACATATTGAGTCGTTGAATAAACCATTGCAAATGACTACAGCAGTGAAACGCATGAGTTCTAGAATCTGCAATTCTGCAGACTGCAGTGTAGTAGTCGCTGAACAACGGCGAGTTAGAGGCCCAGTTGGTGCCGGCACGTTGCTATGCATTTGGCCAATGCAAAGGACAGAGCGAGCGATTGACTTCTCCAGAGTCCAGGCAGGGGTTGAGCTACCCAAATTGTCCCTCCAACCACCCGAAAACCAACCAGAATATCTGCAGCAGGGGAGCAAGACTCCTGCCGGCCGGCACTTGCCACTTTGTGAGGCAAGGCCAGAGAAACTAAAGCGGCGGCAAAGGGACCCGAACCCGGCCGGTCGGCGTCCATGTCGAAGGTGACGGTGCTCAAGGTGGACACCTCCTGCGCCAAATGCAAGCGCAAGGTCCTGCAGGCCGTCACCGGCCTCCACGGTAACTGCACAGCTTCTTCTTGCTTCGGCCATGCACGCACCATGGATTCCGGCAATGTGTAATGTAAAGATTGTCTGGGACTGTGCGCGTGCAGGTGTTGACAAGGTCGAGGTGGACTCGGAGAAGAGCACGATGACGGTGACGGGCACCGTGGACCCAGTGGACGTGATCGTGCAGGCGAGGAAGGCCGGGAGGCGCGCGTCCGTGCTCACCATCGGCCCTCCGCCCAAGCCGGCAGAGGAGAAGAAGCCCGCCGAGCAGGATAAGAAGAAGACGGAGGAGAAGAAGAAGACGACGGCAACGGCGGACGCGGAGAAGAAGGCGCCCGAGACGCCGGCCACGGTGTTCGTCCACCACGTCCCCTCGTGGCCTTCGTGCCCCAGGTACCAGTACCCGGTGTACGAGCAGGAACCGCCGCCTTGTTCCATCATGTAATGTAACTAACTGAGGCGGATCTGACCATGGGTATACATAATAATGGAGCCACCGCTTCGACGTGCTCATTTGGAACTTGGAACAGGTACAGGAACTTTGTAAGATCTTGTTCTTGTATAGAGTTCAGAAGAAACAGTTCAGCTTACTCAAGATCAGTGTATACTATAAACTCTGCTTTCATTTTACTTCTTTTGGGATTTGGGAATTGGGATGACGTATGACATAGGTGGAAGTTGGATATCCACCGTCCAATTAGTCAGAAAAAAATGAACTAGCAGCGAGGTGGTCCCTTACAAAAATTTGAATTTCTAGTTCATTTGTTAAAATCCATGAATATCTAAATTAGATAATCCTTCCACCTTGACGTATGAGCTAACCGAATTCAGAGCTCTGAATTTAGCTTGCCTTAACGAACGCAGGCATAGAAGATAGAACCGGCACATATTCTTATTGCTATTTGGACTCGTGTGCCGGCACATGTATAGGGGATATACAACAATTCAGAATACACCAGGTATCGAAATCCAAATAGAAAGTGTTGCCGAGGCATCCACGATCGATCAGGTGTCTGGCCCCAAGGAGTTCAGGAAAGGCGCCAGTAGCGCCCGCGTCCGGACCCGGTGCCTACGGCCCACGGCCCACCTGTCCACTCCTCGTGTGCATGGCCCAAGCTGTCTTGCTTAATTGCTAGTAGCTGACTTGCTTGCTAGCTTGAGTAAATTGTGTACTACAAGTCGCATGGCTACAAGTGACTTGGCTCCACCGAGGCTCAGAATCAGAAGAGGTCTAGTGAAAGCATACCTACTATACCTGTGCAGTTTCTCGTGACTGCCCAGGGTTGAAACGTACGTTATGACGTTCATTAAGGTCAAAGTCAAACCAACGCCAAAGCTCTGAATTCGGTCGTCAGAATAATGTGAATTGGCCACGCTTTTGAGCTCCCGGTTTTGCTCCCTTTATCAGTAAATAAATTAGTTTAAGCTTAAACTACACGACGTCGCCTGCACGAGAGTAGAGACGAACTGACGAAGAAGCAGCAGATAGTGCGTTCCATTTCTAATTCCTAAGCGACTCCTTCCTGACTCCCCCTGGTTCTATCGAGTTGCTTCTCCAACCAATCAGAGTGTTCTTTCTCCCAACAACCCACGCCACGAGCTAGCTAGATAGGCGATCGAGAAACCAGCAGGAAGCAACTGGGTGACACATGAAGAGCAAAAAACACAGTGGTTATCCGCATACCTTTTTCAGTCAACGCCAGTACAAATACGGATGCGCAGCTGCAGGCCGGCCGGCGTGCAATCCACTGGAGCAGAAGCACAACACAGCAGCACCTGCTCTCTCTGATCTAGCTTCGGGGAGAACCGTGACCTTACTCTCCTCCATCAACCAGGCGATTTGATCGATCCCGTCATCTGGCACTGGGTTGTGGGTAAATTAAACTTGTGCGAGAGAGGGTGGAAGGCCGGAATTCGCAGCAGCATCCATGGCCTCGCGCCGTGATCCGCAGCCGTTGCTGAGCAGCGGTCTCCCGGTGCCGGAGCAAGAGGCTGCGGGCGGTGGCAGAGGAGGAGCAGAGGCGCCACGGAGGAGGCCCAGAGGGTGGCGAGCCGTCGCCTTCATCATCGGTCTGTTGTCGCTAGCTGTGCATCCAAACTTTCATTGCTTCAGCTATGGCAACGGGATTAATGTGTGTTGCGATGATGCAGGGGTCTACGCGGCAGCTTATATCGCGGGCAACGCCTTCTCCTTCTCCCTCACCAGCTACCTCATCGACCGTTACAACATGAAGCCGAACGCCGCCACGAACGTGAACAACATCTTCTCCGGCACCTTCAACTTCTCGCCCGTCGTCGGAGCCTTCGTCGCCGACGCGTTCTGGGGCAGGTTCTGGACCCTGCTGTTTGGAACCGTCGTCGGAGTCGCTGTAAGTTTTACCTTGAGTACGTCTTATGTGTTTTTCTTCTCTTCAGCGAAAAAGCTACTTTTGACCCGAAAACAACAAGGCGACATTTGCAAACCACCATTGATCAAAAACATTAATTTTGCTTAAAAATTACTATTGCTTTTTTATTAGAGAACGACCGATCAAAATGCTTTTTTTTTTCGAGATCACGCCCTTCGACGCGTTTTTCATTAACAAAATGCATGTGACGCATGCGTGACTAATCATGTGTTTGTTTGTGGCGCCATACAGGCAATGGTGGTTATCACCGTAACGGCGAGTCTCCATCAGCTTAAACCGCCGACGTGCAGCCCGATGGCACAGCTAGCCGGGACGTGTGTCGCCCCGTCGGCGCTGCAGCGAGGCGTGCTCTACCTTGGCATGGGGCTGCTCGTGGTCTCCGCCGGCGGCATGAACCCGACGAGCCTGCCCTTCGGCGCGGACCAGTTCGACGAGACCAAAGAGCAGCACAAGGGAGGGCTCACGCGCTTCTACAGCTGGTACTACGCCGTCGCCATGATTGCCACGTTCCTGGCGCTCACCGTCGTGCTCTACGTCCAGACCCACGTGAGCTGGGGCCTCGGCTTCGCCATCCCCACGGCGTTCATGGCCGTCGCCTTCGTGGCGTTCCTCGTCGGCACCAAGGTGTACATATACGTGCCGCCCGAGGGCAGCATCTTCTCGAGCGTCGCGCGGGTGTTCGTCGCGTCCTGCCGCAAGTGGAGGCACCGGCTGCCGCACCCCGACGACGCCCGGCGGCAGGAGGAGCTCCTGTACAACCCTCCGGCCGCCGTCGGGAACGGGCGCCGCGTGTTCAATCTCCCCTTACTCTGCAGCTCAGCTTTCTAAACAAGGCGGCCATCGTGACCGACGCCGATGTGGTGTGTCCCGACGGATACCCGGCGAGTCCGTGGAACCTGTGCAGCGTCCAGCAGGTGGAGGAGGCCAAGTGCGTCGTGAAGATCATCCCCGTGTGGATCTCCGGCACCCTGTGGTTCACCGTAGTGAACGAGCTGATAAACTACACGTTCGTCCAGGCGATGACCATGGACCTCCACATGGGGAAGCACTTCACCGTCCCGCCGGCGTCGATCGTTGCCGTGCTCTACCTCCCGTCGCGCTGTTCGTGCCCGTCTACGACCTGCTCATCGCCCGCGCCGCGCAGCGGGTCACCAAGGCAGGACGCGGCATCACCTTGCTCCAGAGGCAGGGCGCCGGGCTGGTGGTGGGGGCGGTGGCGTTCGTTGTTGCGGCCGCCGTGGAGCGGAGGCGGAGGCACTCCGCGCTGTCACACGGCGACGGCATGTCCCCGCTGTCCGTGTTCCTCCTGACGCCGCAGCTCGCCGTGATGGGCGTGTCGGGCGCGTTCAGCATGATTGGACAGACAGAGTTCTACAACACGCAGTTCCCGGAGCAGATGCGCACGCTCGCCAACGCGGCCTTCTACTGCTCGCAGGGCGTCAGCAGCTACCTGGCCACACCGTGGTCAACATCGTGAACGCGAGGACGAGGCAACACGGTGGGTCTGCGGGCTGGGTCCCCGACGACATCAACGCCGGGAGGATCGACTACTTCTACTATGCCATGGCGGTGCTCACTGGAGCCAATTTAGTCTACTTCCTCGTGTGCTCGCATTTCTACCAGTACAAAGGCGAGCAGGCTGCTGGACGTGAACCTGCAACGGATAGTGGTAGCACAAGCGACAGTGATGCCGTACTTCTAAAGGCATAGTACAAAGCTAAAGATACTATAAAGTCGTTCTATATCATTCTTTGTATGTTAAAATGTTTTTATAATCTTCCTAGATGAAGTGAATTGAACTATCTCTGGTCTCTTTGACGGCGAGAGCTTACCTGCTTCTCAACGATGCTCTTATGATTCTATTGCGCAACACGCACAACCCGACAAGACCAAAAGCAGGGACACGGACAGATATAGTTGATATTACATTTGTTTTTATATTTTTGTTATGTGATTTGGGTATATTAATATGGATACCAGTATGCACGAATACTAAGAAAACAAGGGCCAACTTGGAGGCGAGGAAACAAATTAAACCATAGCTCGCGGTAACCTCTTAAAACAACCTTGTCGTCTTGGTTAAATGTTAAAAAACTGGTCCTGGTCATGACCGTTTTAGGTAGTGATGGTTTCTCTTTGATGCAGTCCAACTCGACCCACAAATCGCTCCGACACTTTGTACTATTGGCATTACTATTTACCACCAGTACGTGGCTCGTTCACTTCTTGCTAAAGTTCCTGCTAAACATAGCACCAACCAATGGTAGCCAACAGTGACGCTCGCGTCTTGACCCATGCATGCGAGACACGTAATCGTCCCTTCCGTCTGCCTATTCGTCATTGCGCTCTGTACCGTCGTCCTCCCTACGACCCCCACCTCGTTGGCCAAGGTCGTCGACGTCGTTCTTCCAGTCGTCTTGGCTGCCTCCGGTCATCAGAAAAGAGCACGACGACAGCGCCGACGGCGACTCGTGCGACTATTCAGACGGACGATGGGTGAGGGACGATGCTGCCGACGTGACGACGTACACGGAGGACTGCCCGTTCCTCGACCCCGGCTTCCGGTGCACGCGAAACGGCCGCAAGGACTCGTCCTTCCGGCACTGGCGGTGGCGACCTCGCCGCTGCGACCTCCCTAAGTAGGTAGCCCCCGCCATGTCACGAGATCTTGATCATCTTCTTCCTGGATGTCCAAATAATTGTGACCTGATATCATTGGTTTAAGTTGTTTATCAGGTTCAACGCAACGGACATGCTGGAGCGAAGCCGGAACGGCAGGATCGTCTTCGCCGGCGACTCGATCGGCCGGAACCAGTGGGAGTCCATGGTGTGCATGCTCGCCGCCGCCGTGCCGCCCACGGCCAGCGCATCCGCGTCGTCCAGGGTGTACGAGCGGTCCGGGAAGCCGATCAGCCGGCACAAGGGGCTTACCTGGCCATGGTGTTCGCCGATTACAACCTCTCGGTCGAGTACTACCGCGCGCCCATGATCGTGATGGTCCACCGCTTCCGGCGGCAAACGCGACAGTCAGCAACGTGGGGGGAGCCGTCCGCTTGACGTGTTGCCACGGCACGCGGACCGGTGGGCCGGCGCCGACGTTCTCGTGCTTAATACCGGCCACTGGTGGAACCAGCACAAAACCGTCAAGGCGTACGTATGTGTGTATGCCATGGTTAATTTTGTACCCTCTGGCTCTTATGGGCACTAATTTTGGGTTGCCGTTTTCGTGTGTGGTTCGTGAGCAGAGGAAACTATTTCATGGTTGGAGACCGTTTGAACAAAACCATGGACATCAAGGAAGCTTTTCGACAGTCCCTGCAAACGGTGAAAGATTGGGAATTGAGTAGTGCTCAAATTTCCAAAAGCTATTTCTTCTTCAGGAGCCATTCTCCCTCGCATTACAGGTAATTAGCTAAGTAAGTGGTGTTACTTACATTATGATAAAATGATATGAAAATATATGTGATCTAGCAGTTAGCAACTATATATTTGAGAAAATCCATGGCTATAATGTTCAACCAACAATCTATTAAGTAAATAAACTTGTCGAACTTTTATTTCTCTTCGTAAGCTATTCACATAGGTAATTGCAGGGTTAAACTTAACCATGGTTTTTCCCATCTGAAAATGGCAGCAATGGTACCTGGGACACTGGTGGTTCGTGCGCCGGCCACCAGGAACCAGTGACCACTAACACGTACCCGGGTGAAGAGTACTCATGGATGAACGTGATGATTGAGAAGACGACGGATGGCATCAAGAGACACGGGAGGAAGGCAACGTTTTTGAACATCACTCACATGACGGAACTCAGACCAGATGGCCACCCGTCAGGGCACAGGGAGCCCCGGAACGCCGCCAGACGCGCCGGAGGACTGCAGCCACTGGTGCCTACCCGGCGTGCCGGACGTTTGAATCAAATCCTCTACGCACGCCTCTTGTCTGCAGGGTATGACACGCGCAGGGACGAGACATAATTAGTCGTATGGTAGGTGTATGTAGATTGTGCAGGGAAGAAATTCAAGCTACTAAAATTGTATTGCTTAGTTTTACAACGACCTAGAATATAACTTTCACAGTTGGTTCCTTTTTATCGAATACGTAAAATACTTGTGTAAGGTAGAAAAAATCCGATACAAATAACGTGCTCCTGCCGAGCGTCCTAGGAAGTTTGTGCTGACACAATCCATAAATGTTTGAACGGGCTCATGAGAAGGGAAGAGATTAATCAAAAAATTACATAGCCTCCTGAAATTTAAATTCTTTTCAAACGATGAATAGTATCCAATAAATTTTAATCTAAACCATCCAAAAAAGTAGCACTATACATCTTTTTCTCTTCCTCTTTTCATCTCTTGGACCTTGATTTCAGACATTTGGACTATAGGAAGCGTGAATTACATAATAGCCTTTATAACCTACGATGGGGAAAAAGCTAGCGTACAAGCTAATCTACATATCAATCCTTAAAACCGTTACTTTTCAAACTACAAAATCTCCTAGCGCCGGTTGCTTTCCTGAGCAGCGATGCTTGTGGCAAAAAAAAAGAACCGCGAATTAGCACCGTTTCCAAGTGCCGGATAGGGGCGTTAATGTTTGAATGGACTCTGTTTCATCAAAATTCATTAGAAGCAAAGAGTACCATCTATGTAAATAGATAATTTGTTTTGACCGAATATGTAAATAGATAATTTGATGGTTAATGTTTGAATGGACTCTGTTTCATCAAAATTCATTAGAAACAAAAGAGTGTCATCTATATAAATAGATAATTTGAGTTTAGTGCATTTAAACACGTAAAAAACCAAATACGGTAAGATGGGGACCACCTTGTTGTAGTCCCCTTTTTAGGAATAATTTGTTTTATTAGAACAAACACAAATATAGAAAGAGAACGCATTAGGGTTATCTTAGTCCTATTGTAGGCCAACATTCAAAATGAAAAGGTAGTTTTTTTTACTTTGTTAGCACACCCTGACCCATTTATTTACTTAAAAATCGTGACAAGGTAACATCTCGTAGATTTTACTTCTTCACCCATCTTTTATGAAAATGCACGACACGGTAACATGGGACTTCCTCACCCATCTTCTACAAAAATGCGTGACAAGGTAACATGCAATACTTCCTCACCCATTTTTTTGCGAAAATGCGGACAAGTTAACATGCGCAAATTCCACAATGCCCACAGAGCGATAGCTTGAGACTGCGGATACGTCTAACGGGCATCCAATTCTTCTACAAGTAACTCGGCGGCGTGTAGCCATCAATCTCCTATGAGCCGGAAGGAATCATGGAGCAAGAGGCTAAACGCCAAAGTGGCGCTGAAAGCTCAACACTAAGCTTTTATATGGTAGGAAACTATCGGAATAACCTCTTCACTGTATTTGACCCACCATCTCTCGTGAAAGCTCATCTTTTGATATTATCTTCTCTAATAATTAATTGTGACCTTGTCCATATTTTGTTGTCCATTAGATGATACCTTGCAAGTAATTTTGCACATCACGCTGCATAGCTAATAGGATAAATATTTTATCTTTGAGCTATTCTCAAATTAGAAAGCCCATTATTTCATCCATTTATTAGACCCCCTAAGATCAGATTGGTTTTGGCTAATTGATGACATCCTTAGGACTAATCTCTCTATGCTAAGTGTTGTTTTAGTTGGAGATTGGCCAAGCCAAGGACGATGCATGGTGGTCATGGTGGATGGATCGAGATGATTCAAATGATGATCAAGTGCATGACTTGGAGTGGATGGTGGATCAAAATGGGCTCAAGGCAAAAGGTATATCCATAGGGCCATTTTGATTTTACACTCAAGACACCATAGAGGGTGTGAGTGATTATAGGATCGATGGCCAAATAAAGAGGGAAAACTATCGCACATATCGTCCTCATGTGCCTCTAGGTTCAAAATCATTTGCATGCATTCTAACCTGAGAGCTAACCCAACCTTCAAATTGATTGTCAAAATGCTAACACACGAAAGCACATGGTGGCGGATTCACTTTGAGAAAATGAAACGCCTATTTTCTATTGGCGCGGATGCATCTGGGTAAAAAAAACATGCTAGTCCTTGTTCTCAAGTTGGTACACTTGGTGGATAGCATGTTGGAGCAAAAGCGGCTAAGGAACGGCTTTAAAATTGCGACCTTGCCTTGTCCACCATTTTGTTGTCCGTCTGGCGAGCATGTTTTTGGTGGTTCGGCCGAGGATGGCGCAAGCCTTCAACCGATAAGCTCGGTGCAAAGCACCGTCGGTGACGATGAACTTTTGCGGCGATCCTAAGTTGGGGTTGTCGGTTGTGGCCGGACCCACCAAGCCAGGACTCATGGTGTCCAGGTCGGTCGTCGGCCGAGGCGTGATTTGCACCCCAACGGCCACATTTTGGTGGGGGTATTTATACCCCTTTTGGCCGGCTCTAGGAGGGCTCTTGGTCATTTTGAATCAATCCTAACACCTCTAGAGCTGAAAGCACTCATCCTCTCCTCCTCATTTGCTTGAGAGCATCCATTCTAGTGAGTTGAGGAGATTCAAGTGCACTTTGCTTTTGATCATTGCATCTAGTGGCACTTGTGGATCGTTGTGGTAGGTGGTTTTCTTGTTGTTTGGAGAGCACCACTCCTAAGCCGGCTTGGTGATTGGAGGCGTTGGCAAGAGTTGGTGATTGTTCTTGGCCACCTCCTGCGATTTGTGAGAGGACCGTGCATCCTCGTCGGGACGGCGAATTGCAAGATAATACATTGCTCGTGTCGGTGAGTACCTCTCATTTGCTTTGGATGCGGTAAGCCTAAAGGCATTTGGCTTGGAGCTCCAATATCACGTGAGAAGGTCGACACAACGGAGCGTGAAAGCTGACGGGTGCTCAAGTGAACTTCTGGATAAATCATTGTTCCACTTGTCTCTTGTTGTCCCTTGGTGATTGGCAACAATTTGGTTATCTCATTGTGTCATCTTGCGTGATTGGATTGACTAGCCTCGACATTGTGGTATAACTCTTCTACACTCTTGCATTACTTTCATAGATAGTGTAGTTTGAGTAGCCTTGCTATTTGCTTAGCTTTGTTTAGAGTAATCTAGCTTGTTCACCTAGTTGGTAAAGTAGCGACTTAGCCTTTTGTGTGTGAACTAGAGATCATAGCAACTAGAATTGTCAATAGGAGGCTTGCTGGAAACAAGTAGAGCTAGAGCAAACGCTGTTTATCCTTTTTGTTATTCTAACAAGTTTGTCTAGTATTTTGTAGAAATTTTTATTAGGCTATTCATCCCCCCTCTAGCCATTTAGGACCTTTCAACCCCTTTTTAGGGATAATTGGTTTTATTGGAACAGACACAACATAGATGTATAATATCATGCTTATCCTTCAAGCAACACACAACATAGACAGAGAACACATTAGGGTTATCTTAGTCCTACCATTTTAGAATTCAAAAAAAATGTAGCTTTTTACTTTGTTAGAAAACCCCACCCATCTTCTTACGAAAATGCATGACAAGGTAACATGCGGTTCTTCCTCACCCATCTTCTTACTTAAAATGCGTGACACGGTAACATACAATACTCCCTCACCCATCTTCTACGGTAAATGCAAGACAAGTTAACATGCAATACTTCCTCATCCATCTTCCACAAAAATGTGGCAAGTTAACATGACTTATGTGATACGATAACATCCAATTATTTACAAGTAACTCAAACATCCAATTCTTAGCCATCAATCTTCTATGAGCCATCAATCTCTATGGAGAATCATGGCTAAATGCCAAAGTGACGTGTTCAGGTAGAGCCCTAGCTCAACACTAACTTTTTTATATGGTAGGAAACTATCGGAATACACCTCTTCATCATATTTTTACCCACTCTCTCCTTGAAAACTCATCTTTGATATTATTTTTTCTCTATAAGAAGTAATTGTAAGCCATGTCCATATTTTGTTGTCCATTAGATGATACCTTGCAAGCAATTTGCACATCACGTTGCATAGCATAGCTAAATATTTTATCTTTTGAGATATTTATTTTATCTTTTGAGCTATTTCATTCATTCTTAAAGCAACAAACACAACATAGATGTATAATATCATAAACACATTAAAGGTTATCTTTAGTCCTTAGTCCTACTAGACCAAAATTCAAAATGAAAAGGTAGCCTTTTACTTTGTTTGAAAACCCTCACCCATTTTCTAAAAAAAAATGCGTGACAAGGTAACATACACTACTTCCTCACCCATCTTCTACTTAAATGTGTGACGTGGTAACATAGGAACTCCCCACCCCTCTTCTTTGAAAATGCGTGACAAGGTAACATGTAGGACTTCCTCCCCCATCTTCTATGAAAATGTGTGACAAGCCCTTAACATGCACTACTTCCAATAATGCCACAGAGCGATGGCTTCGCACCTCATGATAAAGAGTATTGGGCATCCAATTATTTTACAAGTAACTCCGACGCTAAGTGTAACCATCAATCTCCTATGAGCCGGAGGCATCATGGAGCACGAGGTTAAATGCCGAGTGGCGCTGGGCTAGCCCCTAGCTCAACATTAACTTTTATATGGTAGGAAACCATTGGAATACACTTCTTCACCATATTTTACCCACTCTAATGAAAGCTCATCTTTGATATTATTTTTTCTCTAAGAAGTAATTGTAAGCCATGTCCATATTTTGTTGTCCATTAGATGATACCTTGCAAGCAATTTTGCACATCACGTTGTATAGCCAATTAAATATTTTTTATCCTATTTTGAAATTAGAAAGCATTATTCCATTCCATTTTTGAATTACACCATCAATCATAATGAATCACTTCTCTAATCACATTCGATCCAAATATATCCAAGTATTGCCTGTAGAAAAGTGCCGGGTATCCCATCGACTATTCAACTAGAGGCCTAGAGCCTTGGTATGTATCGTAGAATAGAAAATACAAATACTGTAAAAAGATAGCTAAAATCGAGACCGAGAGTCGAAAGAACTTGAGAGACCGAAATATAGATTAGCCTGTGTAATTCTAAACAAATAGCTTTATTATTTCAAAAAAAAAAAACAACGAAATTGGTAAGGAGACCCCAAAGCAAGTGAGAAATGGTGTGATGTGTCGGTGTTCTTCCGTCCCTACGCAACACAGCAAAAGCCAAAAAGGTTTTGAGATATACATGACACAAGTGTGTGACGAAACCATGTCACATTTGCGTTCGAAAAAGAGATGAAAATGGACACCGGATGGATGAGGCAGCACCAGATCTGATATGCTAGTCGATGACAGCTAATTGACAGTCCTTCACCCCCGCTGATCCCTGCAGCATCCTCGTTGGCCTGGCCTCCGCCAGCTTCAAAGGCCCCACACCCGCCCCCGGTATAAAAAGCAGATCCATTCCGTTAGTTTCCCACGCCCAGAAAAATATCGAAACGAGGACGAAAAAGATAGTGAGAATTGCGGAAAAGCCCCTTCTCTAGTGTGTCTCTCTCTTCCGTTTCTCTCCTCCGGCCTTCGTCTTCCTGCTTCCCCGTGGCCCCGTCCTCCAATTCCCTTCCCCACCCAAACCCTAGAGCAAAGCTTAATGGCCAGCTCGCGAGAGACTCCGCACCGCCGCCAGTGACTGCTGATCCGCCCGCCCCCGCCGGGCTGCCAGGCGGCGCCAGGGCCCTGTCACGGAGGAGGCGACGGTATGGGGTCGAGGCAGCACAATGCGCAGTTCCACAAATCCAAGACGCTCGACAATAAATACGTGAGCATTCTCGCGCCTCCGCCTCAGATCCGGGCGGAATTCGTCTTCTGTCGCTGCGAATTTTGGGTTATCTTTACTCACTCACTGCGCCTGCGCCTACGCCCGCGTTTGTGCAGATGCTTGGAGATGAGATAGGGAAGGGGGCGTACGGCCGCGTATACAAGGGGCTTGACCTGGACAATGGCGATTTCGTGGCCGTCAAACAGGTCTCGCTGGAGAACATTCCGCAGGAGGATCTCAACATAATAATGGTGAGTTTTTTAACTTATCTTATCATGCACAGGAACTGACGAATTGCGTGAAATGTAGTTACAGGGGAGCTGTGAAGCTAATACACAACGGCTGCAGTGCAGCTATAATATGTAGTCTGAGCTATGCAGCTCGCCCTTTTGTAGCGTACGTTTCTGCTGTGACACTACCAATGTTTTTGAGGCGTTCGTCATCCTGTGGCGCTTGGGGTATGCCTAGACGCCTAGGCGATATGGCGTTACTAAAACCCTGTGGCGTCCTGTGGCACCAGGTGGACGCCTCAACGCCTAGGCGACGCCTCAAAAATATTGGACACTACATCCTAGGGATAGGTTCTGCGAGCTTGCTCATGTGAGTCGTAAGCAAGCTCCCTGTTTGGAAGGTTCGAACTTGGAATTATAGCAGGAGTCAAGGACATACGTTACCTGTGTTTTGGCATGTTAATTGGTCATGTAGTGTTTACGCTTGCTGATTGCGATCACGTGGAACATTTGACCTGTTAATTGTTTTATGTGTGGAAGATATGATACATATTCCACAAACATTTGTAGTATGATATTCTATCGGGATCTCATAAAAACATGAGTCATGGCATAAAGGAGCGCTACTTTAGGTCCCTACTGCATTTTCTTGATACAATTAGCTTGATTATCACAGCAATATATTATTTCCAAATTTACTACCTACAGACAAGTTATGTTTTGTCACATTGTTCACGAGAACAAAGTTTTTCTGCACTTTCTACACCATGAATAATAGTGACTGCAGCCTTATATGCTTTTTGCAAGCAAACAATCACATTTTAAACCTCTACAACTTTCCTGCAATTGATGGATTTGTCTTTTGACTACATAGCTACATATAAGTGGATTGACAGCAAATAAAAGGGATGTGTATGCTGACACGTGGCTCATCTAAATCTAATCTATAGTTGTATATGTATCATGTAAATTGTTATTATCTAAAAATAAAATAGAACTTTGTGTGTTGGTTTTAATTTCGTGAATTGTTTGCTATGTTAGTTCTCGTTCACCATGTTGATATTGGTTTATATATCACCTAACGCTTGAAGTTGATCTTGAAATCTATGTGTATGTGTTGTTTAAATGTTGTCCTTTGGAGCATATTCGATGCATCTGTCCTGAGCTTGTAAAAGAACAACTTTAGTTGTTTTTTATTTACCCTATGGACATACTGTTGGACTTACCTGGCCACATACGTCATCAAGGACCATAGGATGTATTTTAGAACACTAGGTTTAAGGAAGCAATACATTTTTTTGCATTCTTCTTGTATAACCATTCCTATCACTTTCTTATATAGCTCTTGTTGTTAAAACATTTCCCTCTCGTTTTGGTAATATTACTGTTTTTCGCAATTGCTCTTGTATTCCTGCAGCCTAGGGTTCTAATTAATTGTCTCTGTGCATGTCAATTCTGTACAATGCTCTTCTTTTTTGCTGGTATGGTGTATGCAGCAAGAGATCGACCTTTTGAAAGTAAGTTTTGTTGTTTTTATGTTATACAGCTATAATCACATCTCTATTATTTTTCCTGTTAACTCACACACAAGTCGATTTCTGGTATATTCCTTTTAATCAGAATGTTTAGATCTTTTGCATACTCTACTGGTGTGTAGGTAGGAGTTACTGTAGTTTATGAAAATTCATAAATATCACACTAAATTCTTTCTTTGGTCTAATATATATATACTGTTATACACTTTTAGGTACTTATATTTCATTCTTTGATCGTTTGGTGCATCATACCCAGTCTCTCCCTAGACATGTATAATATATAAGAGGTAATAAAATCTGGAAATAGTATCTAGTGTGGTGGGAAAGATAAAACTATTTATTCTTGCAGTTGATTTTAGTAGCTTTTGTTGTTTCTGAAATTGAAAGCAGGATCTTGATTGTTTTATGCACTTATGGGACTCTAAATCTTTTGTTTTTTTTGCACAGAATCTTAATCACAAAAATATTGTCAAGTATCTGGGATCACTGAAGACAAAGAGCCACCTCCATATTATTTTAGAGTAAGCATTGAAAAAATCTCCCATACTCCATAGTTGATACGAGGTAGAGGTATACAATATACATGTAGTGAATATCGATTATTGAAGTTCTGATACCGTAGTGATAACTACAGGTATGTGGAGAATGGCTCACTTGCCAATATTATCAAGCCAAACAAATTTGGACCTTTTCCTGAATCTTTGGTGGCTGTATACATTGCCCAGGTGCTTGTGGTGGTTACTGCAATACTAGAACTTTTATCTTTTCTCCTTATTTTCATCTGATTTTAGTTTTTATGTGACCAGGTGTTGGAAGGTCTTGTTTATCTGCATGAACAAGGTGTCATTCATAGAGATATCAAGGGCGCAAATATACTTACTACCAAAGAGGTTAATGGCTGTATATATTTGCCCCTTTTTTCTTCGTTTCAATAATTGAATTTGGTAAAAAAAAAAAAAAAATCTTGGAACACCTAGAAATCTGAATGTTGAAAGGTGCAAGGACACTTATCTTGGAACTTGGAAGCAACCTTCTAATACCATTTGAAAGCATAAAACCATGAAAACATGTAGTGACATAGCTGATGCAGCAAAAAAGAGAAAATAAAAAGGGCACCCTAGAGATAAAATCATGGACAGATGGCTAGCATAGATTTTGGGAGCATGAATTGTTAATATGAAGTGTGTATCCCTCCTTAATTTTAAACTTGCTATAGAAACATTGCAGTAACACGTTTTCTCATATCTTCATTATGTACTCTGCTTGTTTTAGGGCCTTGTCAAACTTGCTGATTTTGGAGTTGCCACTAAATTGACTGAAGCTGACATCAACACTCATTCTGTGGTTGGCACTCCATACTGGATGGCGCCCGAGGTTGGCTATTGATTAACCATTTGTTCAATACGATGTTTCTACTGAATTATTGTCCCCACCTAGCATACTGGAGTAGTTTATTGTCTTACTTTTTTGTCTTATTATTGAATGAGTTGAAGGTTGCCTGGTTCCATTGTTCTGTGGATGTAAAATCTGTAGAATCAACAAAGAGTAAGGCAACCACTAATTTGACATTAATTCATCAAGTTGAACACCCAATTCATAGAATATATAACAATGTCTGCTTATGTGGGGACAAATTGATTAGAACTTGGGAAGATGATCATCAGGTCAGTAGAACTTATTTACACCAATGTGATACATTCTTCTGGAATTCCTATATTTATTTTCAATATTTGGTGATCATGGTTTTGCAAATACATGCCAGTGGCACCACAAAAGTATATATTTCTAAAGGATGTGTTTAGCCTGCTAAACATATCTAGTTTAGGCTGAAGAGTTTTGTTTACATGTTCAACTAGGACTCCTGATAGATATATGGGATGATATTAATTGCTCTGATGGTCACTATGGCCTTTCATCTTTCACCATAAAAAAATATATAATTTCATTTTAGTATATTCTAAGATTTGAGTTTCATTCATCATTTTATCAGCACATGTCTACATTATGTTTTTAATACAGTCTAGGATTTGAGTTTCATTCATCAACTTATCAACACATAACTACATTAGGTCATCGAAATGTCCGGTGTTTGCGCTGCTTCTGATATCTGGAGTGTGGGTTGCAATCGTAATTGAGTTGCTGACATGTGCACCACCATATTATGATCTCCAACCTATGCCTGCACTGTTCCGTATTGTTCAGGTTGGTTGCATACAGCTGTTTCAATCTATGTTCATCTTTGCAAGTTACTCTTTATTGTGCTATGTGAGTATACTATTTATTTTGTATAGGATGTGCATCCACCAATACCAGAAGGACTGTCGCCTGAGATTACCGATTTTCTCCGGCAATGTTTCCAAAAAGGTTCTCTATCTTAATGTTATTTGAGGACTTCTATTTGTATTTCTTTAGTTACATGCTCTGACTTCTTTTTTTAAAATAACTTTAGGATGCAATGCAAAGGCCTGATGCAAAGGCATTATTGATGCATCCATGGTTGCAAAACTCAAGACGAAGCTTTGCCTGCTTCCCTTCGGCAACCTACTCCATTGAGGTATAAGAGTTTCCTGTGATAGTGAATAGTTTCATGAACAGAATAACAGATATACATTCTAGAAAAGTACAGACATCATTGACTTTTGCTTTTGCTTCATAATATATCACTAGATTGGATGTTCATTGATTATTTGACCTTCTTTCCATTGAGAAGACTTAAATTCTCCTCCTGTTGGTACAATCAGGAACATCGACGGGGATGATGAAGGCTCAAGAGGTGATAATAGCTCAGGTTTTTGCGACACACCAGGAGATACTCAAACAACTACTGCTTCTAATGTTGACCAGGTAACACTATCAGGGATTTTTACGCATCATGTTTAGCTCAGGGATTGATCCTCCCAAATCTTCTGCAGCGCACCACTATATTGTTAGCCCCTGAGGCTTGCCAATTATAAATTATTTTTATTTATGCTGCTCTAGGAGAATGGGAAAATAGAACCAATTATGGATTCTGCTGCACAAAATAAATCTGAAGAGCTTCATGATGGAAATTTAAAACTTACTGAGGGCAGTAGTTCAAACAATGTGGCGCTTATGACAGATAATGTGGTCCTTAATAAAGATCCAACACTAGTTTTACATGAGAAGTTACCGGTGGAATCTTCATCTGGAGGCGCTGATTTAAATGGCAAAGTAATGGGACATGAACTATTGCAAGGTGGTCCACCAAGTAAGGTAGAGCTGGAGAATACAGAAACTTCAAGTGTCGAGGATGGCGATGTGTTCTCCTTTCAGGCTGGAAGACAGAATATTGACTTCCAAAAGGTGAGATGTTTGTGCATAGCATTTTGACTCGAAGAAAACTTCTGGTAGTTCCTTAACCAAGAACTGTAAGGAGTCAATATGATGCACATGTTTGTATTTTATATTTTTTATATGCACTCTACATATGCTTTCTTAAACAATCACTTGTTGTCCGAGTGGAAGTTGGAAAGGTTGAAATAAAATGTAGGAGGAAATATGCTTGAAGTGCCTTATGTATGTGAAGGAACAGAATGTGATTATGCACAGTTCATTCAATTTGTGTTAGACTATCCTTTGATCGAATGATGCAGCCACTAGGCTGCCACTTTGGTAAACAATTTTTAATTTAGCTGTTTACATGCAACTATCAAACCATCATAACGCACATCTCTGACCTCTCATTCGTGAATCAGTCTAGTTAGTTACTTATCAATTGGTCTATAATACTTTCACTTGGTGCATAGTTGTCAATGGTTACTCATTATCAAGGTCTTGAATTTATTTTATTTTTGTTGAAAGTTCTTTAAACTGCCCTTAAATACATCCTATCTTGACAGGTGGTTGAACCTTCAGTTGTTGAGGGGCCAAAACAGCTTAGTAGATTTAGTGACAAACCTGAAGATGCCTCTTTGGAAGACTTATTTCCACCAATCGATAAACGGGAGATAATGGTGGTGAACCTTCAACATCAACTACTGTCCAAGAACTTCAGTATAATGGTATACACAATGAATTTGCGAAGGGGCTTAATGCCAGGGTGGAGAAGCAAAAAAGAAAATGATAGCGAGTCCATGAATGGTGGAAAACTAATTGAATTTGCCATGCAACTAGAAAATATTGATGCGTCGGTACTGTACAACACTACTGTTTCTCTATCTATGTTTCTTTGATATTTAAAATAGATGAATTTCTGTTTATTCTAGCTCTGATTTCAATGGTATTGGCCAATTTTATAGGGTTTTGGTGAACATATTCCTGGAGAGAGTCTTTTCCCTCTGCAGGTGTGCCATGTCTAACTTCTGTTACCATGATGCATTTCGGTCTGTGTTTGTGAAAATTGATGTCTATACTTTGGCATATGTAATGATGTCCACTACATTGGAAGGTGCCTTCAGGGCTCAAGGCGTCACTGACGCCTTGCCAAAAATAGTGAGGGGAAGGAAGGAACCAGCGGGAAGGCAACCGCTGGTTCCAGTGCTTGTCGATATGGGAGGGGGTGGGGGCAGCATGCAGGCTGCTGGAACCGTGGAAAGAACTTGCTTTTGGGTCAGTCATGCTTGTTGCTGCTCGCCTCACTCTGCTCAGAATACCACTGATAGTGTGCCCTTACGAGCTGCTGTTGGTGCTTAATCGTGGTGGGTGCAATGTCTTAGGTGTTGTATAACAAGGCATGGACTATCTATTTGAGAGGAGGATGTGCTGGAGTACCTAGAAAGGGTGACGAGCTGGATAGTCTAGGGCAGCCTCTCCTTTTTTCTTGTGTTATTTCCTTTTCTCTTGAAATTTAATATGTGTATGGTGTCATGTCACCTTAGCACCTTAAGTGCCTTGGCAATATGACGGTGGTTGGTTTGCCATGCCTTGCCTTAAAACTTTAAGAACGACGTTTTGGCAATGTTCTTGGCGAACCTTTACAATTATATAAATACACATCTTCTATATATGGCTGCTAGTTGTTCAATTCTGGTAATATGATTCTTGTAATTCCTGTGCGAAAGAATGCCACTGTTGGTTGATGGCATGATAAGTTTCTATTTGGAATATATGATACTTGCATTTGAAATGGACAGTATGTTAGATGGCTTATTTGCTGATAAACTTAACTGTTTACTGTCCTAAAAAGAGATCACCCCAAAACAATCAATTGTTCCTACTCAGTACAGTGCATTTTTGTTTGACATTTAGACTATGTCCTGCTAACCATACATTGTTTTCATACAGTTCTAATTGCTAGGGTTTGACCTTGAAATACCTTTTGTTCTCTATTTTGTAGTCTGTGGAATACAGCAAAATAGTAGCACAACTGAAACCAGGGGAAAGTGAAGATGTAATACTGTTGGCGTGCCAAAAACTTCTATCAATCTTCAGTCACCGCCTGAGCAAAAACAGATTTATATGACACAGAACGGTTTCCTCCCGCTGATGGAACTCCTTGAAATTCCCAAAAATCGTGTATGATGTTTCACTGTGGTTTTCACAAACAATTTTTTTCCTGGCTCTTTACACCAAATAGTTGTTTGTTTTGTTATTTATTTATTTATTATTATTATTTGCAGATTTTATGCTCAGTTCTGCAGCTTATCAACAACATTGTAAAAGATAGTACAGGCTTCCTGGAAAATGCTTGCCTTGTTGGCCTTGTAAGACTAATATTCCAGAGCGATTCATGAGCTTCATTCTCTGTTGACTTTGTGGGATAGATAGTTGATATTTAAAAAGTTATCTGCAGATTCCTGTGGTGATGAATTTTGCAGAGCCAAATCGCCCAAAGGATGTTCGGGTGCAAGCATCCATGTTTCTTCAGCAGCTTTGTCAAGCCAGGTCTTTTTTCTTTCTCCGACATAGTTGATAGTTTCTGACATTTTTTAATAGAAGAGTGGAAGGGACAAATGCTTTGGTGTACTGATTTCCAGTTTCCATCTCCAGCACCTTGACATTGCAAATGTTCATTGCGTGCCAAGGGATCCCTGTTTTGGTAAGCTTTATGGAGCCTGACTATGCAAAATACAGGCAAGTCTGCTGGTTGTTGGTATTAGTTATTCCTCCATTTTTTTTTCTGTATTGATTTGTTTTAAATGCTTGGATCTAACTATTATACTGGAAATTATTTCAAATTAGCAGGGATATGGTTCATCTTGCAATTGACGGCATTTGGCAGGTCTTCAAGCTCCAGCATTCAACTCCAAGAAATGACTTCTGCCGTATAGCGGCAAAAATGGGATGCTTCCTAGGCTGGTGAATACACTACACAGCCTGAACGAAGCAACTAGATTTGCCTCAGTCTCAGGGTCAGGTGCTTCAGTAACACAGAATGGTTCAACCCCGACGAAGATCTGGCCAATTAGACCCTTCAGTTCTTCATTCATCTGGTTCTCTGCAATCTCTACAAGCAGATGCAGATAAACACCATATGTTAATGGATTCCTCATTGTCTCCTAGGTTCAGCGATAAAACTGGCAGTAACTTGGAGAGGAATGAGAATCGACATGATTATTCGCCACCTAGGCTTAGTGTTTCTGCCGGAAGGACATCTACAGACAGATCACCAAAGCACATAGAACTAGTTTCAAATGGTCATAGTAGCGGTCAAAATGACCAGGTCCGCCTCTACTGAGTTTATTGGAAAAGGAACCACCTTCTCGACATGTATCTGGACAACTTGATTACGCTCGTCACATATCTGGATTGGAAAGGCATGAAACCATTTTGCCACTATTACATACATCAACAGAGAGGAAAACAAATGGTGAACTTGACTTAATGATGGATTTTTCTGGTACATTATTCTGTGCCCATTATTTCAGATGTTAGTCCTTAGCATATTTGTGCATCTTCCCATTGTGCATTTTGCTTTTCACCAAAGTAGTTTGCTTTATGTCCCATTTTTCTCTCCTGAGTTCATCAAATGCCAACTTTTTCGGTTTTAGTTACATGGACAAAGAAACCTAAAAATAGAATATTTCTATTCTAACCTTTCTTTACTCTTTATAAGTTTATATGGCATCATATACCACATTTGGCTATACTAACGTTTTATTGTTGAGATTCTTTGTTGTATATATTTGTCTGTTTGGTTTGCTTCTGGTTCCACCAAGTTCTTTTTCCCAAATTAAGGTAGCTCCCCTATAAAAAAGGAAGGAGTTCCTTGTTTCCAGTATTTGGATAAAACTAAAGAGAGTTATGGTATGACTATCCAGCACACCTGTGCATAATGTCATACACAAGTTAACTTGAAAGCATATATGCTCTAGTAATCCAGTTACAGACCAAGTAAACGGAGAAACTAAAGGGACATCAAAGAACCCTCCTGGATTATAGACCTACAGTAGTTAATTTCAGGATCAGAGCTGACTGTTCACATCTCCTTAAAGTACATGTGCTCCTCGCCTCAATTATTTGCCTTCCCTGTCAAATCTAAGCCTTTATGACCTTGTGGTCAGGCTAGTATGTCGCTCTAGTCAGATTTTCCAATATTCAAGTGTAGCATATGCTCTTTTTTAGTGGTAAGGAGTGTGTGTATGAGTTTGCACACTTCCTGTTGGAGGGGTTCTGTTTTTCGTAAAGTGCTTCCTCTCGTTCATACAAAGATGTGCAACTTTCGTGTATATTTACTAAGTTTCTTTTGTGAAAATGACAAGTAATGTCGTACTTTTTATTGTAACACTATAGTATAGCAGTCATTTGTGAACTGTAGAGACGATTTGGTGTACAGAGAATCATCCACACCCTATTTGCAAAAGTTGTGTAGCATGTATTTAATTATGTGCTAATAGATTGGTTTTTGAATTTAATGCAGAGGTCTCTAGACATGGAAGGGAGAATGGCCATCTGGAATCTAGTATGAAAGCTTCAAATAGAGTTCATAGTATGAAATATGCACCTTCAGCAAGTGCCTCTAATGAAGGGGCATCAA
The DNA here is from genome assembly GCA_015847255.1 of Hyparrhenia diplandra. Taxonomy (NCBI): domain Eukaryota; kingdom Viridiplantae; phylum Streptophyta; class Magnoliopsida; order Poales; family Poaceae; genus Hyparrhenia; species Hyparrhenia diplandra. Next base: position 63,458 of record JADLZK010005357.1, on the reverse strand, counting down.
CTTCTGGAGCTGCATCGCAAACAGCATCTGGTGTGTTATCTGGATCAGGAGTGCTCAATTTAAGACCAGGGAGTACAACATCATCAGGCCCATTAGCTCAGATGTTCTCTTCCATGAGCGCAGATGTGGCACGTGAATATCTTGAGAAAGTTGCAGATCTTCTTTTGGAGTTTGCACAGGCAGACACCGTGGTAAAATCTCCGATGGCCAGCCAAAGCCTTCTTACAAGGCTTTTCCAGATGTTTAGCAAGATAGAACCTCCTATTCTCCTTAAGGTAGAAGTCTAAAACATTTAGTTTGTTCTGCTCTATAACTTGTTCATGTGACTCAATTTCTTTGTGTTTGTGTTTGGTTATGGAACTATTTGTTCTTTTTGTGCAGATTCTTAGGTGTATTAATCATTTGTCGGGTGATCCTAATTGTCTCGAGACACTTCAACGCACAGATGCAATCAAACATCTGATTCCAATTCTTGAGATTCGTGATGGACCACTTGTTTATCAAATACATAGTGAGGTGCGCAGTGTTTTTGTTAAAGACTTGCAACCAAGCATGATTACTAAGGAAAGAAATCCCACTAAGTAACTTTTCAGGACGTCATTTTCTTTTTATATGGTGAAACATTCAGAGTCATTAGTTTTGAAAATTAAGTTATGGACCATGTTCTATATCTGTTGTAGTTGGTCTACTACATACTCTTTTTGTTTTCAAATTACAAGACGTTTTTGGCTTTCTTGTATCTAGACAGTGTATGTGTATATCTAAGTGCATAGCAAAATCAGTGTATCTAGAAAAGTCAAAACATCTTATAATTTGGAATGGAGGGAGTATTATTCAGAGGGTGCTGTGGGAGTGGGAGTGGGACTATGCCTAAATGAGGAAGTAACAGTACTATACTTCATTGAGATGCCTTGTTATAGCAGTATGCAATACATATAGCACACTCATAGTTGGAGTAGCAAACCATCTTACTTATTGCTTAGAGTGAGAAAACTGTAGACAGCAGAACAGCATTGTCTACCAGATGACATGTGCTTGTAGCTGTGCTCCTTTTTTATGTACCTTTTTAGTTGAAATCTGATGCTATCAAATGCTAACTAATTTCTCTGCAGATATTTTGCCTTCTGTTGTGCTATTTTCTGAGCACATAATTGACTTGCCTTTCTGTCTCTAGGTCCTCAATGCTTTGTTCAACCTTTGCAAGATTAATAAAAGAAGACAGGAACAAGCAGCTGAAAATGGAATCATCCCTCACTTGATGAATTTTGTAATGTCAGACTCACCTCTGAGGCAATATGCCCTGCCTTTGCTGTGTGATATGGCTCATGCTTCTCGCAACTCTAGAGAGCAGTTGAGGGTTCATGGAGGATTAGATGTGTACTTAAATCTGTTGGAAGATGATGCATGGGCATGCACGGCATTAGATTCTATTGCTGTTTGTTTGGCTCACGACAATGATCACAGAAAAGTAGAACAGGCACTTTTGAAAAAAGAGGCCATTCAGAAATTAGTGAAGTTCTTCCAAGACTGCCCAGAACAGTATTTTGTCCATACATTGGACGCTTTCTTGAAGATAATCACGTAAGAGTATCAATGCATATTTCTTGATTAGTTGCAATCATGCTACAGATTACTGACCTTTACATTGTATACATGTTTTTGGCAGGAAATCTTCTAGGCTAAATACAGCAATGGCCACCAATGGTTTGACAACGTTGCTCATTGCAAGACTTGACCATCGAGAAGCCATTGCCCGCTTGACTCTGCTGAAACTCATAAAGGTTTGATGCCTAGCTGGGTAGTCCTGAATTTTTTAGGACGCTCTTTGTGAATGAAATGATTCTTGTAGCTTGTAGAGTTTCAACTTTGTGGTTTTATGTATTTTTCCAGGTTGTCTATGAGCACCATCCTCGACCAAAGCAGCTCATAGTAGAGAATGACCTCCCTCAGAAGCTGCAGAACCTCATTGAAGAACGCAGGGATGGACAACGGGGCGGCCAACAAGTGTTGGTCAAACAAATGGCCACCTCGTTGCTGAAAGCGCTGCACATCAATACAGTATTGTGATTTTAGTGGGTCATGTGTTTTCCTCTCAAGTTGTATATGTTTGCCCTAGAGGAAAAGGTGTCTTTTTTCTTTTTGCCTCCTTATCTGCTGTGGTGATTTCGCATGAGCACCAGACTCGCTTGTTGTACCTAATCCCTCTTTTTTCGGGAGAAAGGTTCAACGTTTAGGTGCAGGATAAAATGGGCTTTCTATCCTTCAGGGTTGTTTATATTTAGCGAGCGTATGTTAGTGAAGAAATTGTAAATTAGACATCTAATTAAAATATAAAACCCATGTTGACATTTTGTTTCATGTTCGTAAATTTTGCAAGATATTTCTACTGGGTGTGGTAGCTGCAACCTTCGGCTGCAATTGGTCTTAAGAAATGTATTTGGTATACAGCGCATGCTTGCACTAAGATAAAATGGCTGATATTGTGGATCCACAAAACACAGATAATGATAGGAGCTGACCAGAGGTTGCGATGAGCTGAGCTGCTGTCTAACCTAGTAGATTACCATTTAACAAGATGCAAGGAAACATCACAAGTTCTCTTGATGCATTACATTACAATAATTCTTGAGCGTATACAAGATGCTCAACTACTCATGCCAATTCAATGCATACTGGACTGTTGTTTATTTCAGCTTCATGAGTTCCACAAGGTAAATTTTAAACTGAAAAACAAGTATTCCAAACAATTATAGATGTTCTGTAAACACGGAAACTCCAATTCATGCATTCTGAGCTCCATGTGCTTTCCAGAGATTGTTCCATTCCACCATGGCATCGGCTGCTTTGGTGAAGATTGCATTCTTGGGTCCTAGTTTCTCACGGACAATTCCAGCTAGCTCCTTCACACAATCGTCAACAGTAACTGCAGTCCTTGATAGCTTGACCGACTGGAAGAATGGAAGAACATCATCCATGATTTTTACGCCTTCCCAATCTTTCAAGCTCTCTAGAGCTTTACCTGCTTCTGCATCACTTCTCATCACATAAGGCAGTCCAGTCTTCACACCATATCCCAAGCTGTCACAGACTACTTTAGCACATAAGCCATTCCATATGTCTTCAAGGGTATCCCATCTGTGCTTCCCTTCATTTCGGAGACGCATGCCTGGGAACATAGCAGGCCCCAGCACATCACGGTTGAATGCAACATTTATCCCACTCACAGGCAGCATCGCACCAAGCGGAACTGTCATCACAGCATCCACATAGGTTGTGTTCCTTTGATTTCTCTTCACAACATGAGTCATTGGATCGTAGTCAGCATTATGCAGCCACAAACCACATGAGAGCATGCACTCGACTCCCTCACGCAGGCTGAATGGGTAACCACGGACAAAGTCAGCACCTTTCCTGTATGGATCATAGAGTGTGTTGAAAAAGAAAGGTGTAGCGGGTGTCTTCAGATTGGCCATGTGCTGTGCAACAGCATCAACAGTCAACCCAGCAGTGTCCTTGGCTGGGAGGCAGTTGTCATCAATTGAAATCACATACTTCTTGCGTGAGACAAGGTACCCAAAGTAACGGCATGAGTGACCAGAGAAGTTTATGGATGAGGCACCAAGCACCCCATTAATATCTGACTTGGTGTAAACCTTGAGATCAAAACCTGTAGGGATTTGAAGATCTCCTGCCATGTCTGGATCTTTGACAACAATGATGTGGAAACGAGAGAAAAATGGCCGCCATGCCTCAAAGAAAGTGGTCAGGTTGGGCTGGAGTGCCGCAATCACAATGTCAACCTCACTATCTTGAATTTCCAAAGGCATCTTCTCAGGTATTCAAAACGATGTAAGCAGCAGCAGGTCTAAAACCTCTCAGAGCACCCTGCAGACAAGCAGATGCCATGTCAACACAAAAGCTCATGTGAGCATATATTAATAACTTAATGAGCAAAGGGTAATATGCTGTAAACATACTTGTGGGGAGGACTGGTACAAGTGGCTGCTTAATGTTGAGCAACTGAACGGCCAAGATGATTTCCTCACAGCCAGTTGCCAGAAACAACTTGAGAACTTTCTCTGTCAGCTTACCAGCACTGAGTGTTCTCTGCGAACAAAATGCAAGAACACATTACAAAACACATTGTATGTGTAAATATTGAATCGCCCGCAGCATAAAGAGGACATCAGTCCGCACACTCCCTTATTGTGTGTGTTCAGAACTAGAAAATGATAAATGATTCCCAAGTGTGTGTTCAGAAACCCAATTGTGACACTACTGCTTGCAAAGCTGTGGGTCATCCCCTACTGGTTCCCCACACCTTGTCAGCTCGATCATGACTGATTTACCATAAATCCAATCTTTTCTAGGTAATTAGGTAGCACTAATAAGGTCAAGTAAATCAATGCAGTATCAAACAAGGAAACACAATCAAAACAAGCAAAGCATGAGATCTCATAACAACTACTCAGAACCCTCGCCCCCTCCTACAATTCCACAAGTTTTATTTCTATAATAAAACATGCACGCGGCACAGCATGTAACCATAACGGATCAAGCAGCATATAACCATTGAACGAGCAGACAGACCCAGCCCGGGCCACCATGATCAATCCGACACTACTAATTCCACATCACAAATTGTTCCCAAACCGAAACCACACACGCGGACGCGTAGCCTTGGCACCAGTACAGGAACAGCATCAACCAGTAGTGGGGACAGATTGGAGAGGGGCGGCGGGGTACCTACACGGAAGAGGTCGATGACGAGGTGGTCGGGGAGGTGGGAGAGATCGGCGATGTGGGCGATGCGGAGGAGCGCGGAGTCGAGGGTGAGGGAGAGCAGCGAGGGCGGTCGCATCGGCCCAGATCTGGATCTCACGCGCCTTTTATAGCCACTCTCTCCTGCAAGCAAAGGCGCCCTCTCTCTCGCGGCCGTGCCACGCCACGGCCACGTTGCCCTCGATCCTCGCCCCCGCGCACCGCTCCCCACGCCCGCTTCGTGTTGTTGCGTTTGCCGGCAGGGCAAGCGCGTAGGTAGCAGTAGAGCCGGCCGAGCCGAACGAAGGCCAGGGAGGCCGAGGGGCGACGACCGCGACCCGCGCACCTATCCGCCCACGGCGTTTTCCCCGTCTCCCCTCGTTTTTCCACGGTTTTCTGCCTTCTCCACCTTTCCCTTGTCGGCACGCTTTGCCTTCGTGATCGGAACAGTGGTCACTTTGCGTGATTGGTGGCTAAAATAACATCAATTTCATGTGATTCGAGTGCATTTCTCGAGTAATATATGATTGCTTATAAATTACTGAATTATACGGCGATAGTAATATTATATTTGAATCTCATGGTCTAAACTCCAGTTGATTAGTGAACTCCACTTCAGCGTATTTGTTAATTGATATTTTTCTTAAGATTGGCTAAATTTTAAACAACACTTTCGATCACTTGTTTTGTAGACTTTAGGGTTAGAAGCGTAACTTGCATAAATTTTGACATAGAGTCCAATTCCAAGACGTATCAAAGTCCTATTTTTTTTTACTTCCTATAAAAGAGCACCTCCAATAGCTCTCTAAAAAATAGTTGATACATCAATGATTTTTAGAAGTGGCTAAAACAGTTGGGAGCATATTTGTTATCTTCCTCTTATAGTTTGTAAAACTTCGCTCCTACAATATAGAAGATTAAAAAAAAAACGAGACCCAATCCCTGAGGTTGTTGGTTGCACACCTGGAAAGCCAACCACACCTTACGCTATTGCCCAATGCTCACAATATAGAAGATTAGAACACAATTTTGAACCATAAATCTTAAATTATTTCTAAATCACCCCAACCACTTTTTTCTCTCTTTGTGTAGTTGCATAAGGAAATGTCTTACTCTTTATTCTTACCACATTCTTCTATATTAGCAAGGTTGATACACGCTATATATATTTCCGCATGATTGGATCGATTTTTCCACGTGCGGAAAATTTGGCAGTCAGGATGAGTAGTTAGAGATCAGCTTTTAAATATTTCTAAAATATTTAGATTGGGAGTGAAGTATTTTTTTTTGAGCAAAGAAAGTGAAGTTAGATTTTCTTTTTCTTGGTCGCGTGGATTAGCCTTTTACGTGTGAGATAAGACTGGGATGGGCCGACAAGAGCCCATTTTGTGGTCGCTGCATGCAACGCGGCCAATTGGTGCCCACTCACTCGAACGGTCAGCCCAAGAGCTGGCCTGGCCCGCGTTAGACCTCAAGGCAGGCGCATAGCATTGTCCGTGTTTCAACCTCGCAGCGTCGTCCTCTGCTTCTCAAGCGCCCGAGCCGCGCGCCGCCGAACCCGCCGCCTCCCCCAGCCTCCGAGCACACCGGAGCACGCCAGCCAGCCACACCCCAACACGGCGGCACCGGAGGAAGTGAGGAAGCCCTCCTTCTTGGTCGTAGCCGCCGTGGCCTCCCTCCCCATCCCTTTTCCGGTGTTGGATTGAGGGTGGAGCGGAGATCCGTCACGGCTTGGATTGATCTCTGGTTGGTAAGGAACCCTAGCTTGCTTGGGTGGATTCTTCTGAGCGCGAAATTCGATTCCGCGATGCGTTTCAAATGCTCTGGCCATTTGAATCAAAATATTCCCTTGTCAGCATCAGTTCGTAGGGGATTTTGCTGCTGCGTGGTGCAACGCCTATCTAATCCATCCATCGATGCTTTGATTAGGTCCTTCCTCCTACGCACGATCGAGCCTCATCAAGACGACGCCATAGAGAAGTTGGGATTCTGAGGTGCTGGTGCAGCTTCTTCTCGCAGAAGTTTAACCCCCATGCCCCTCGCTAAGTCCACCCCTGTGATCCCGCCGTGACGCATCATCCTCAAGTGAAACGCCATGATGTCAAGGTAACATCTTCGGCTGTTAATGTGATGCCCTGGCGCTGTTTGCCCAATGCTGAAGTGTAAATTGCTCCCCTGTGACTTTCAGGTTTGCCCACTTAGGGAAGAGCAGAAAACTTGCTCAAGCCCTTTTGGTCGCCTCAAAACCCAACACTGCTAGTGGCCAAAACATTGCTTCAAGCTTTGCATTCGGTTTGGGTTATTCCAGCAGGGCCTTTTTACATGGGAGAGTTCATAATGGCCCAAGCACCTCCTACATTCTGGGAAGAGCAAATGAGAGCTTACACTGGAGCACTGGTGTGAGGAAGTTCTCAGTTCTTTCATCCTGTAGCCAGAATGCATTTCAGAGTCAACTTGCTTGGAAGCGACTTGTGGCAATGGGTTCTCGTGCACCAAAAGCATCTCCATTTTTGAGTAGGGTTGCTTGTGCCATTGGCTTGGCTGTCAGTAGGTCTAATATAGCTCCTTACCTCGTCGCTTTCATTGCGGGAGAGGTAATGCTAGCCCAGAAGACATCAGCAGATGGCGAATACTACCCAATACGTGAGCGAGCTCAGGATGGCCGTATTTACGTTACCTCTCTAATATATTCGGCCGTAGAGCTGGTTATTATAATCTTCAGATCAATATATTTGGCATTGTTGTTCACTCCGAGTATACTGATGGCCCCATTTGCAGAGACTCTTGGCAGTAAGTATAGGAAAACATGGCTTCGGCTTGTCCATCGGACTTTGGAGCTTGCAGGTCCTGCATTTATCAAATGGGGCCAATGGGCTGCAACACGCCCTGATCTGTTTCCAAGTGACCTTTGTACTGAATTGTCAAAGCTGCACACAAAAGCACCAGCTCACAGCTTTAAGTATACCAAGAAAACTGTTGAGAAAGCTTTTGGTCGAAAGCTATCAGACATTTTTGAGAATTTTGAAGAGAACCCTGTTGCATCTGGAAGTGTTGCTCAAGTGCATCGGGCTGTTTTACGATTCCGATATCCTAATCAGCAGACAAAGCGTGTAACAGTTGCAGTAAAAAGTAAGACATCCTGGCGTAGGAGACGCGATAAGAAGGGATTTCAATATCATCAATGCCGTAGCAAAAATTTCTACATATATCCCCACACTGAATTGGTTGCGCTTTGGATGAGAGTGTACAACAGTTTGCTGTCTTTATGATGTCTCAAGTTGACCTTGCAAGGGAAGCTGCTCATCTGAGCCGGTTTATCTACAACTTCCGAAGGTGGAAGGATGTATCTTTCCCAAGACCTCTTTATCCACTCGCTCATCCTGCTGTTTTGGTTGAGACTTATGAGCATGGGGAGAGTGTTGCACACTATGTTGATGACCTTGAGGGACATGATCGAATTAAAAGTGCTCTGGCCCATATTGGCACTCATGCGCTCTTGAAGATGCTACTGGTAATGTATTTTTAGACATTCGTAACATATTCATTCATTTGATTACCTATTTTGAACAACTGAAGAAATTAGTACTACGCGAAATCTGGATATATGCTGTAAAGATCGAAGAGACTTTAATATTTTATTTATGCATTAAAATGGCACTTTTTACTGCTTTCTTCTGGAAAATAATTGCTATGAGATTACTAATGCTGGCCTCAAGATTGTGAGCCCACCGATAAATTTCTGTTGCATGCTGGTACTTTTTTTAAAGAAAAAACTTTTTTAGAGCTTGTATTTACAGCTAATAACATTTTTGGTCATTGTGTGTCCTTTTACAGGTTGATAATTTCGTCCATGCAGATATGCACCCAGGAAATATTTTGGTCCGTGTTGTACAACCAAAGAACTCAAATAACACCCTTATAAAGTCAAGGCCACATGTAGTCTTCCTGGATGTAGGAATGACTGCTGAACTTTCAAGTAATGACCGTGTGAATTTACTCGAGTTCTTCAAGGCTGTTGCTCGTCGAGATGGTCGTACAGCTGCAGAAAGTACTCTAAAGTTGTCAAAACAACAGAACTGCCCAAATCCAAAAGCTTTTATTGAGGTAATTTATCCTTACAACTTTTCTTTTCGTTGGTGATAGAAGCTTGGATTTTATTGGCGAGGATTCTCTCTTCTTTTCCATGATAAAGCAGGCTATACAACAATTTCACAAACTGTATCTGCACAATATAGATTGCCAGCAGAAACTGGAGATGATATTTTTTCATTGAATTATAGGCTGCTATGACTTGGTTTAGGGTTAGGATAGAGCCAATTTGGTGCTCGCAATGTTTTCAAGTCAGACGACCGGCTGGTCGGGGCGATTCATCGCGATTAATCGGGCGACCAGGGACATCCTGGTCGAGCACCTGGGACCGACCAGGACGACTCATCGCGATTAATCAGACGACCTGAAAACATTGGGTGCTCACTCTGTTTTGTACGTATATTTGTTTTCTTGGAGAGTACTGTTGTTCTCAGTGTAACCCCAATTTTGTCCTTTAATTGATGCTATGAAAGAGGTTCGTCACTCAGTCATCTAATGGGCGAATGTTTGGTCCAGTCTCATTCATTGTATTGTATTTTTGCCTATTTGTTGTCTCCTTGATCTATTCTTGCAATGGGAATGGTCTCGTTACAAAAGAGGGAATATGTGGTAGTCTCTGATGCATGGGCATTCGGTCTGGTATGTGGCCTTATGTTGCCACAGAAACTTAAAGTTTGTCAGTTAAATATCATATCAGGATGGACAAAATTGATGATAAAAAGTGACACCCTAGATGCACTATAATGTGCCAGAACTCAAAGTTTGGATTATTGGAAACTATTTCCTATGTATTTTTGTGCAATCTCATCAGTGACCAGTAACTCTTCTCTGAAAATGGCAATTGCAAATGATAGTTTTGTTAATTTATTTTTACGAGTGCAATTGTTGAGAATTCTTACATAGTTTATGATACAGGAAGTTGAACGGTCATTCTCTTTTTGGGGCACTGCTGAAGGTGATGCTGTCCACCCAGCTGAGTGTATGCACCAGCTGCTTGAGCAAGTTCGACGTCACAAAGTGAATATCGATGGCAATGTTTGTACTGTCATGGTGACTACATTAGTTCTTGAGGTAACTTACATGACTTGTTTTTACTTCACTGAATTTTACTCTCAGATTACGCTTTTTGACATTTTGATTTGGAGAGCTTTAAACCAACTTAGCCATGTTTGTGTTGTTATTATAAACTCTGCATTGTTTTTGCAATTTTGACTCTACACATCTTGTTCCTCCTGGTTCGTCTGTTTGTCTAATTTCCTGCTAAGTTGGTGCGTTCATTTGTCAGCAGTAGGATTCCACATGTGGCTATGTAAACTGCTTTATGTAATTGTCTATTTGTGTATTAAACCTTCGTCTCTTTGCTAGAATACCTTTGGTAGGCATTCCTTTTCCATTTGTGATTCTTCAATTCTTTTCACTTTTATTACAGGGCTGGCAACGCAAGTTGGATCCAGATTATAATGTTATGAAGACACTACAAACCTTACTTTTCAAGGAAGACTGGGCAAAGTCTCTTCAATACACGATCCAAGGGCTCATGGCACCTTAGGGTCTGTGCTGCCATCCTCTCGAAAGTTTTGATCTGGTTTGTGTTCGGCTGGAGGATCCTCTGCTCTCACCATCACGTTTCTCTTCTTTGCTACTTTATTTGCACTTTAGATTATACAAATCTCTGTACCCCTCCTGGCCTTGTGCTGCTAAAGCAGCCTTGATGATAAAGTAATAATAGCAGCAAATTTTCAGAAACAACCAGAGTACTATGCTGTAGAGTGCATTGCTCTGGGCAATCTTCTTATATATGTTCTTGATGGGCCAAAGGATTAGGTCCTTATTTCCCTCCAACACTTTTGACAGTAGCTCTTAGATGATGTAGCAGAAGGCATTTTGTTCTGATGATCTTTTTGTAACTGAAGAGGTTGTACCAATGAACAAGAGAGTTTATTTATGTACACACAGAGATACCATTAATCGCTTGAAGAAACCTAGTTCTCAACTGACTTTCCCTGGATTAACGTCCATAAAAGGCTCCCAATTTAACTTGTTTCACATGTATTAGCGATGCAGAATGCCTGAAATTTGAATGAGTTTCCTGGTAGTGAACTACATCGGATCCTGTTACCAAGGACCAGGTGCCTGGCTTGCTGGTAGGGAATGAACTTATGGATATCGTTTACGATGGAGTGTGCTTTTGAACAACATTTGGTTGCTCTCGTATGTTTATTATTATAGGTCATCTTAACATGAAGCGTACACTGGTCAATGCTCTCGATCTTATTGTTGCTGATTCGAACCCCTGCACTGCATTGCAGCTGCACGAGGTGACAGAGACGTCAGCTATAGCTGGTACCACTAGCCTTTCAGGTTTTAGACCTGGTGCCTGCTTGGGTCAACTAACGAGCAGATAGAGAACGCACAGGAGGAGAAGGGCGCACACACACACACACACATTCCTCAGGTCGGGTCTGGATGGAACCGTGACACACCACCTGCACCTGCACCGCTTCAGCGTCAAGCAAACAATCATGCTGGTGCGGCCCTGCCTGACACACGAACGCGCGCACGGAACACCCTGCCCACTCGCTCCTCCGTCGTCCTTGGCAACAAGCTGGCCATGGAGTGCACGCATGTCAACCCCATCCGTCCCCTTCGGAATCATGGCGACCTGAGGCGAGCAGCAGCCAGCCGGCCACCGCCACACCTTCTGTGTGTGATCCCTAGGAGCTGGAACATGCCGTAAGTTCCCTGTAGCTTTCCCGTTTCCGTCGCCGGGCGAACCTGACCAGGCGTCCCGTCATCATGGCATGGGATTTGCAGACGAGGAGCTAGTCTGAGATCGAGCAGCAGCAAATCCGGCCAGGGATAGGGTGGGTGGCCGAGAAGAGCCGGCCGGGGGATATGATGGATGGATGGAGTAGTCAAAAGCCGAGGCGGCTGGGCGACACAGATCCGGTGGCATGTCGCCGTGCCCGTGTGTGTGTGTGTGTGTGCGCGCGCCCGCCCTCGCTATCCGTCGGTTGGTCGTGCGAGGCGGGCCGCCGGCCCCCACCACGTGCTCGTGCTAGCTGCTAGGTCGGCACGGCAGGTCAGTCCCGCGCGCGTCCAGCGAGCGCGCTCTCCAACGGAATACACGTACCGTGTACGCGCGACGCCTGCTGCCAGCGCCGGCCGGCCGTCGACTTTGGCGTTGCCGTTGCACCTGCCGGCCTGCGTGTACGCTTTGCACGGAGCATTTTTTTTCTCCTCCTTCCAGGGAGACGGCCGGCCGGGAAACGACGTACGGTTTGCAGTGCAGGTTAGATGTCTTCTGCGAGAGAGTGGTTTCGTACGGCCGGGGTGTCCGGCCGGGCGGCCCCGGATCAATCATGCACGCGTCACCTCGCGCTCATGTACTTGAAAAAGGAAAAGGGTGCTTGGGTTGGGTTGAAAAGAGGCTTTATCTGCTGCTGCGCGATCCATCGCTCGAACGCATGCACGAGTGCACGACCGACGTCACCGCTCACCACCCAGTCTATTGGAAAACGCACGCATCAGGGCCTCGACCACCTCATCTTTATCTAGAACACGACTTCACTTGTATTTCATTAAGAAGTCGGCCACCTCATCTCGTCCGGTGAAGACCTGTGATGTTAAAGTAGTGGCCTGATTTCCACCTCATCTCGTCCGGTCTCTCCTAGCTGCTAGCTACCTGATGGATGGAGTTGGAGAGAGGGGATGGCGTCGTGGTGGCGGTGCTCTTTGTGCAACCACAACGTCTCAACCACCACGCATGGAAATGGAATCGCGGCCCGGCACCGGACGGACAGTGCAAGTTGCGGCGGTGCATGTACCACCGGCAGCGCTCATGTGCCGTGCGCCGTCGTACAGTAATATGAGACTATATATGAGCTAGTCTATGACCACCTACGGTCCGGTTCGATCGTCCTGTCCGGCTGCAGATACAGACAGGCAACCCACGGATTGCATGGCATCGTCTCATCGGACATCACCAACGGATCGGACATCACCGGCCGGCCGGCGGGCGTGCAGTCTAGCTAGTGCGGCACTGTGGACAGGGAGAGGCCGGCCCACGCATGACGCATCGCATGCATGCAGCCAGTGCAGGCCTGCGGCTCGATCTGGGTACGGTGTAGCCGTGTAGGATCCTCGGAGTCGTAGGGTATAGTAGGTGTGTGCTTGCGCCGTACGTACACGACGGCACCCACCACCGTATTTGCCGGCGTGCGCCCGCACCGGCCGGTGGCGCATGCATGAGTAGAGGAGGGATGGGATGGGGTCGTCGACGTCGTAGTTGTATGCAATCGTAGGGCACGGGGATGATGGATTGAATGGATGGCCATGATGATGATGACAGCGGCCTACTAGTGCGCGGCGCGGCGCGGCGCGGCGCAGGCTCCCCTCGCGCGCGCGCGCGACCGCAGTGGTGGTGGTTGGTGCCGTGTCGCGCGGGAGGTGTGTCAGCCACATGCCGCGGACCGCGGGGGACGGACGCCCGCCCTGGCGTCGCTGTCCGGAAAACGATCGCGCGCATGCACCTTGCCTGTGCGGGATTCGGCATGCATTTGCAGTCGCCTCGCTCTCCGCCCAGATTGCTTTGCCTTTGCTTGCTTGACTGCTCCATCCCGCGCGGCTCGGAAGAGAAACTGAGGAAACCAACCTACGGCATCTTCAATTCCCCGGCCGGCCGGTTCCCCGCCGCCCCGGCAACTCGGCAACAGTGTGCGCGATCGATCTACTACTACACTCGTGATGATTAGTCACGGAGTACTCCCTACGTTCTTTAAAAAAAACATGTAATTCACGTTTCCTGTCAAAGGATTTTTTTTAAAAAAAAACATGTAATTTTAAGTCCTTAGATCCAATAGAAAATAGGTTTACGCTTCGTAATGATTACCGTGCGCCTTGTTACTTGTTTGAACTTTCTTCTACTTAATAAAAACGCCAAGAATGGTGTAGTTTCAAAAAAAAAAACTTACTTATTCTAAAATTAATAACACTTAAAATACAAAATTAGTACTAACAACAGAATAAATATTAAACCTCACGGATGATGCACCGATCAATTCGTGCCATTATGTTTATGCCAACTTATTAGCTAGCATAATGACAGGCACTATCGACCTAATTAGAGGACCCTAGCAAGCTAGCTAGATACTTATATTAGCTCCGCTGTGCATTGGCCACGCACAAGCTAGTGGATGCAACAGTCGACACATAGAGATAGTCGTCGCTACCTCTCTTCCCTGCAGCAGCACACATCGTCCATTCCAATCCTGAAAACGTACGTCCGTCCTGCAATAAGACGACGGCCGGCAGGGGCTTAATTCGCTGGCTACAGCTCCATGCATGACCATGACGCTAGCTCTCATGCATCTCCCTTTTCAAGTGTCTGCCCGGCTGCCAAATGAGGACGTACGGAGCGCAAGAAACAGTTACCTGTTGCATTGGTCCCCCTGATTTCCTGATTATTAGCGGGGGTTTTTTTTGACAAAGATTATTAGCGGTTGGATATGCTACCCAGCTAGCTAGCAGCTAATAACATCCAGGCCATCAAGCGCCATGTACGTCAAATAATAACTTAATAAAAACGTAAATATATATCTTTGTTTTCAATGAAAACATTAATTAAAATATTAAAAACATTAAATAAAGAAAACTCCTCTTGTTGTTTGCTACGTCACATCCTCTCTAGTCTCTCCTGGTCTTGGCCTTCCACTCCAACCAATTATGAGAGTTCTCAGCGGTTTTACACCAAGTATGAGTGTTCTCAGAAGAATTAGAGATAAGTTCTAATTGGTTTACTATCTCGGCTATGACTCAGACTCATGATCATGCTCATACAAGTTAGAATTACACGTACGCATCGAGCACGGTACATAGTCTGATTCAAACAGATGTATATTGGGATGGATAATAAAAGTTGTACGTTTCATTGTAATGTACAAACATTTTTGGGGTTTCTTTGGAATGCAAAATTTTCATAAGAATTGTACAGAAATTTCACAGATCAGTTCATTTTAACAAGAAGAACTCAGGAAACGAAAAACATCTCGCATTCCAAATATGCCTTATTAGTTCATAAAGAAAAGTGAGAGATACATGCATGTGCAACATATAATATATATAAAGAAAACGTCTTTCTAGCTAGATATACCTATGATGCTAGCTCATCGCGAACCTTTCATGAAAGGGGTGAAGTGTCTTGTAAGGCATGCTACGTGTACATGCGTGGCAGCATAACGCAATTTTATATTAGTTGTAAAAAAAACGCAATTTTATATTAATCAGTATACGTGTCAAAGCTGCAAAACTATACTGATCAGGTGTAACCTCCATGCTATATCTAGGCTTTTGCTTTGCTTGGCTATGGATAATAAGTATCGAAGAACATGAGCGTTTCATGATTACCCTAGCTCAATCAATAATTAAGCCCATGCATATATTATATATTATGGAAATTGCATGGGCTTTTGATTACCCTTTTATATCTTTTAAATGGGCAAAAGAATCGAAACACCAAACATCATGTATCTTATTTCTTTAAGACTAACTAGCTAGCAGAAAATTAGGACTAAATAAAAATTATATATTGCCCTCCTGTTGCCCTATCTCCATGCATGGCTTTATTTTCCCATGTTTCTCGTCGATTGATCAACCGTCTACATTGATTTAATTTGTTATTAGCATGGTGTGCATGCATGTGCAGTAAGGTCCCTTTAGGGGACCAAATCAGTGCCTTTGAGATGTGAACAAACAAGTCTGACCTGTTGTACATACTCTCCACACATCCTTTTTATTCCTGCTTCTTGGAACCTTCTAATATATAATCTTCTGCTAACGGCTTCAGGATCATAAACAAAAGCAGGCAATCTGTTCACCAGTCAATTGTACTCACATATATAAGGCTGGCCGGCATACATATATTAGCAAATTCCAATCATATTAGTTGAACTTCTTGGAGATATATTGAGTTCCAGGCGAGCTACCTAACCTAGTCATATATTTTTGGTGTATTGAACTAGCACACTGGAGGTTTTTCATAGCGCCATACCCAGAACTTCATTGGCAGTCTAGTAGGCGGCAGCGCTGATGGAGAAGAAACAATGGGCCCAGCGAGGAACCGCCAGCGAAACTGTATTTACAGTGGCGGCTACTGGAATATAGCCGCCAATGTTGGCGGTTTGTATAAACTGTCCGGCAGTGCTAATAGGATTTCCACTGGCGGGTGTATGTCAGTGAGCGGTTGGTTTAAACACTGCTGAAGATGTCTCTGGAACCGCTACTGCTAGAGCTTGCTATACTAGTGTTGATTACAAATTTACAATTCATAGCTATATATACGGACGGATCGATCGATCGGAGTAGTTTGGCTCTTTTATTTTGAAAAACGGCCCAGACACAGATGTTGTTTAATTACGTATATATGCCCAATGCACACTCTGCAAGCGACTCATCAGCTGGATTGACAAATCTTAAGATTGATAGAGCCATCATATAGTTGCCTTAGCTCGCTATCGACCGGCACACATCATCTACCATTAAAAGAATCAAGATTAACGAAGTCACAGGTCACCTCGCTATCAGCCAGGCACGTTCTATTGGGGGAAAAAACAAGATTGACGAAGTGAAGGGTTTTTTTTTTTTTTTTTTTAAGAGATTGACGAAGTGAAGTTACGTTAGCATGCATCATGCACGACCTCTTCTTTCAGTCACTGTACTACAGTCATTAATAAATCAAAGTAATTTGGTATCCGATCCAAATCGCATTACTAGGATTTTATCTAATGTCAAAGAAACACAAAAAAGTTACAGCTATATGTGGCAGAGACATGCATAAAGCTACCCAAACAGGGCTAGCGATAAGTTTCCTTATTTGACTATACATGTGTGCACGCTTTTCCATGTGAGAAAAATAAAGCACACCGTTTTACGGATCTTCAAAGAATGTCGTAACCAACAAGAAGGCTGCTAGCTAGGACTCGAGTATATATAGTATATAAAACTCCAAAGCAGCGCACCAGCGCTTTTAGCTATAATTATTCTAGTTTCTCCATGCAAGAAACTTTTTCTGTAGAAATATTTTTGAGAAGCTATGGAGTGCATATGTTATCCTAGCTAGATACTGGCTAGCCGGCCGCTAGGCCTACTGTTGATGTTGAAAAAGCTACCCCGATAGATTTGTTTTTTTGTGTGTAGAATAGACAGATTTGTTCTCTACACAGAGTTTTAAAGCTGGTGTTGCTACTTACTCAGTTTTTGTAAGGTGCACCTAATAAATGTATATAGGTATTTAACTAAAAACAACTAGATTTTAATTCTTTCACAGTTTTTGGGATGATAACATATATATTTCCCTTACGTGTACTACATAAAAAGACAGACTGGACACATTAAGCATGAGAATGACATTAGAAGGTAAGGGGTATGCATCTGACAATTACATTTCTCCACAGATCGATCTTATCAAACTAGAGACAAATATTCTTGGATATATCTTATTGCAATTTACTGATTCCTATTATTTTCCAGAATTTTGTCCAAAAAATTTGTGAATATTTTTTGTTTGCATTGGGCATTAATAATTCATCCTTAAAAATATATTATTTACTAAGGCAATACGTTTAGATGTTCATTGTTATATAGGAAACCGCAAAAACATACATCAATGGGTACATTTTCATTTGAATCTTATTTTCTTAAACATTTCTGCAATTGAAATGTTTTGTAATTAAACTAAAGTAATTATTATATCACAACTGATGCATTGTATGTCTCCTTCTAATTCCAGTTAATAAGTTATGCACTAGTCACACTGATCCACTCTAAAAATGTACTCCCTTTCGTCTCCTAATTATAAGTCGTTTTGACTTTTTTGGTTCATCTATTTAGTTAATTAAATGTATGAACAAAAAAAAAGTTAAAACGATTTATAATTTAGAACGGAGGGAGTAGGTTTTGACTTTATTAGTTTTTAAGCCAAACATTTTTAACTATAACACAGGCAATAGAAATTTATACAAATCTACAGTAGTAACAAAATGCAATAATAAGACATTTTTTGTTGGCTAAATTGGTGTACGTGTTGGTATATTTTTCCAGAACCTTGGCAAATGAGAAGTTCCGACTTAAGGACAAAACTAAAACACCTTATTTTAAAACATAAAGAACAATGTGTCGGAAAAACATGACTATTTTTATTGAACACAAAACCGTGGGACGACAAAAAACCCCCGAAAAATCATATAACTATTGGCATGTGTTTCCATTAATACCAAAGAATAGGCCATTTTGATTCTGTCTTCTATATATTTATATTATAATAAATATAATAGAAAACGTGATCCAACGATATGGTTGAAGGTTTATTTAGCAATAGGTTTAATACGTCTTGGAACCAAACTCTAAGTCGACACTAGCTGCAAGCGCCCGTACACAAGCGGTTCTAACTCGTATAAGTATAGGTCGAGTATGATTGAGTCACATACGAGACACGGATGAACGTGAAGGTATTGTAGAAAATAACAAAAGTAGACAAATAGAAGAATAATAATCCTTTCTATCTTTACTATTACTAATGTGTTTGTGTGGTATATATGCAATGGATGAGATCCCAATTGCATTTTAGAGTCTAACTTTATGACATGGCCACATGGGTTGTTTTAACCTTAAAGGCACTCCCAATGTAGAGTCTACCATAGAGTCTAAGATTATTTGTGAGTGTCCTAAGTAATTCCAAATCTCACACGGAGGACGCAATGGTATTTTGAAAAGTAAAAAAAATCAATTTTATTTTTAGTATTGTTTTGTTACCTACTAGCTAGGTATATATTAGATATAGACATGAGGGCACGTACATGTATACTTACCCCTCACAAGAAACGGAATATATGTCGAGAATTGTGATAGATACATATAGTACGTGCGTGGCTGTGCGATCTCGACAAACGTTTAATCTGGACAGAAACAAGCACTAGAACATAATTGCGGTTTGCATGCCCGACAGCTCCAAGAACATGATCCATGCAGGCATGGCCCATATGGACGCCGGAGGCACGACACGGATCATTAGCGGTTGGGCAGTAGTTTATGTCATCTGTTAAGCATAATTATTGGTATCGGACAAATCGTGTAAGCATTTGGTTGCGAATGCATTATCACATAACCACTTCGTCTCGGATTTATTAGCAAGCAGCTAGCTAAGAGGAGGTACGAATGCACGCGAAATTTTGCTTTTAGGCCAGATCGAGGTGGGCAGGAGAGCTAGCAGGACGCCGCAGCCGCGTCCGGTCCTCAAGATTGAAGGATGAGGCCTTCCATGCCATTTTGCTCCGTTCGGTGTACTCCTATTTTTGTTTAGTACCAGTGTTGTTATATATACTATATACATTTCGTCTAATAAAATTTGGGCAAAACTTTTGCCGTCCTTTCAAAAAAAAAATATATACTATATACTCCCTCTCTCTAAAAAAGAATGTATAGTACTATGAAGTTTATACTGACCAAACTAATTTAAGTTTGATTAAGTTTTTAATAAATAGTATTAACATTTGTGACTTTAATTTTTTTTTTACTATGAATACATGTTCTATATAATTAATTTAACTTACTTGTTTTATATTATAAACATGTTAGTATTATGGACTCTACTAGCGCTGCGTGCGCAGGCGGAAGGCCCTTCGCTTGTACACCTCTCCCCCTCGTCTTCTCCTCTCTCGCCACTTTGCGCCGCACCGCTCCTTGCCACCTCCGCCTCCCCGCCTCGTCCCGGCCGGCTCCAAATCTGGCGCCCGACCTCGCCCCTACCTCCCGCCGCCCCCTCCAGCCCACCGCCCCGCCGCCGGTGACCTCCGTGAGACCCTACTACTGGCGGCGACCACCTTCTTCCCCTTCCCCTCCTCCTGCCCCTGCCCCGATGCGGCCATGGCGAACTCCGGCGAGCTCCATAGAAGTCCGACCATGGCGCCCCCGTCTCGACCTAGCCCAACCGCCCCTACCGCGGCGCACCCTAAGACCGCCGGGAGACCATTCCCGCCGCTAGGCCTACCTACCTTCCCTCGCGGTACGGAATCTATAGTTCACCGGAGTTGGCTTCTTCTTTCTCTCCGGCGACCTCGTCCCTTGCCGGAACCCTAGGCGGCGGCGTCTTCTTCGCCGGCCCGGCGCAGTACACGGTCGAACGCATCGTGTGGCGCGCGTGTTCTCTTTTTCTTCTCTCGGTGGTGACGACGCTTCTTCTCCTGCGGTGGGGCGCGAGGTTGGAGGAAGAAGACGCATCGCGGCGCTGCCGAGCGCAAGCGCTGGGCGCGTGCGGGGCGGGCGCGGGTACACGCCGAACACCCGACGGAACACCCTGCCGCGATCCGCGACCCCGACGTCCCGATCGCGACCCCGACGTCCCCGATCTGCGACACCGGCGCAAAGGCGGCGATCTGCGACCCCGGCGGCGGTGGCGGCGCCGCAGCCAGATGGCTCGGCGGGCCTCGATGGGCTCGACGGGCCTGTCTAGATTTTTTTTAAAATCATTAACCGTGACGGACGCTTGTAAGACGCCCGCCACGGTGCATCTATTTAGCATGACGGGCCAAAGGAGCCCGTCCGCGTTAATCGCTGAGTAACTGTGACCTTTGAAGCGTGACGGCGGCTTTGCCCGCCACGGTTAATGAAAAACCGCCCGTCACATAAAAAAATCAGTACTAGTGATGATGGTCCTAGATGGTAAAATTTATGGCTTTTTTCAAGGTTTCTTGTCTCCCATCAATGGAGTTGGAGTAGTTTTATTTATTTTTATAATGAGAGGATGTAACTTGCTTTAATATCAATGAAATTTTCTTTGGCGCAGAAAAAACCTTTAGTAATGAAAAAGAATTTCAAACTATTTGACTCAATATTGCATTGATTTTGTGGACGAGGAAACTACGTAAAAAGAAGTAGTTCCTGCTCCAAGCTTCAGCCTTCAATTCTCAGGTGTGTTAACTACAAGTAGGGTAAATTTAAAAACATTTGGCGAGACAGGAAAAACGTACATTAATTAGTATGTGTGGTCATCACAGTAGTTGTTTATAGTACTAATTTTCAGTGCCAAGAATTCTCTGTGTATAGCGTCCTCCGTGACAGGGAAAAATAATGGGCCTACCTCTAGCTAATAAAGTAACATGATTTGTGTGCTTTTTGGCTTGAGATCGAATACGATCCGGGCCGCCGCGGTTTTAGCAAGCATCTAGATACTATTAATACCCCCCTACACATAGATAACACATGCACTGGCCTAGCTATATACATGCATGATCATCTATCGATGCAAAAATAAAAAGCAATGAATCAGGGCTAATAAGCTAGCTAGTTTAGTATCTGCTATATAGCCTGTAGCTTACGCACAGTAACAATACTCTCTGCTTGTATATTTTTTGAAAGCGGACTCTTACCCGTACTGTATTAAGAGAAGCAGGATAATTCAAATACATCCTAGATTCATCCCATGATGAGATATTAAGGAGGACAAATAGACGAAACACTGACAAAAGACACCGGCTACTCTACTTGCATATCCATGCAACTCAGCAAAGCAATGCAATATATACAATGCAGTATACTGTACTACGTACTATATTGTAGCAGCTGCTTATCCCATTGATGTGAACAAGTGAACAATCACGAGAGGTGATCGAGCTAGCGGCCACGATCGATCTATCGCTCGGCATGCATGCAATTGCACACGCCGGGCGGCAGGGACGACAGTGCACCACCGACCCCGTCCTTCCATACGTTAACCCACCCGACTTTTTCTCCGCTGCGTCTAATCCGTGTTCGTGTGTGATGTGCACGGCAGTGATTAGCAAGTCCTAACCGTCACAGTACAGGATCAGATTCTTCTTCATCGAATCATCGCCTTCATCACCTCAGCTCTCCCGTGTGAGGCCGATGGCACTGCTTTAGACGTTGTACCAAACAACAATAATGCATGCATCAGCGTTTATATTAGGCTGGCTAATAAGCATTACTAATGAGCAGTACGTGTGTGTACGTACGTAATAATCTATCTATATATGCTTATTACGTACACCCAGCTAGCTCACGAGTGAAGTAACCTTTTTTTTTTTTAGAGAAGGAACGAGTGAAGTAATCCTGGTAGAGAAATTAAGCTCTCTCTAGATTGTGATAAGATATTGTCTACATATATATGGAAAAACAAGCTTAGCTAGCGCTTAGAGAGAATAATGGTGTCCGTCCACATATATGCTGATACGGTGGAATATATGGGAGAGACCGCAGGCATATGACTTGTTTAGAATTTATCACGGGTCGGCGTCAAATCGACTCGAGCTAACAGCACGGATCGTATCCATCCATCCTTTTCTGCTCTCGCCGGCCGGCCGGCTTGCCGTCTCCACTGGAAAAGGAGCGGCCGGTGCGGCCGAAGTGATTACGTGCGGCGCCTTCGATCGATCACCACCAGGATTATTACTAGCATATTATTTACTACTATTATTATTGTAATCAGTACGTATGATCATCTATTATATATGTGCAGTTACACGTAGGAATATACAGACTACAGTATATAATTTAGTCAGGGCGTTTAGACCAAGTCAAAATTTCTTGATTAAGTTTAGATAGATAGTACGTTTAATTGCATTTTTTTAAACGAGGACGTGTACGTGTATGTAGCATAGCAGTGTACTACTATGCTATGCTACATATACTACTACTATATTAGCAACAATTTTCGTGTTGGGGCGGCGGTGGGAGAATGCACCGGCGCGGCGCGGCATGGCATTGCTCGTTGGCAGGCTCGTCTCGTCGGGCAATCCATCGGTGACATCCATCCATCCACCGGTGGCGGGCGGTGGTGGGCCAGGCACCCCATGTGCGCTCATGTGGTGGTTTGCAACGTCCGGTCCCACCACCCACCACTCTCTCCAACCCACACCATGCACCGCTAGACGAGACGATGCGATACGTAGAGTACGTCCACGACCACCGCCATCTCATCTCATCTATCGCCGTCTCCCTTCCCAAATTCGATGCCCACAGATCGAATACTCCTGGACCTGCTGCATCTTGTTTTCTCTCTCCTCTCCTCTCCTCTTCCATGGGTTGGGCTAGCTGTGACGTCTGCCTGGTTGTCAGCCTGAGCTGCCCGCCGGCCTAGCTAACGGAACGGGGGCGTGCGCGCATGTTACCCGTTGGTATGGTACCCCAACGCTCCCGCTCCGCTGGCAAATAAAAAGTGCACGCGACGCCATCCGTCCGAGCTCACCTCTCCTCTCCGTTTCGATCAGTTGGTCGTGCCATTAATTAATAATAGCGCCGTAACGTTCTGGATGATGAATTAAGCAAGCGGGAGACAGCAACAGCAACGTGATCATGCATGCATCACTGCTACCCGATAACTAACTGCGATTAAATTATTGGTACAGCCACATAATAACTACACGCAGAAAATTAAAGCGACAATATAAGCATTTCCTAATCACGCGCGCCATTGATCGATACACGGCACATGTGTGGATGGATGGACAAGCAATCTCATCATCATAAAGTTTACCTTTTCTTTTTCCATGCATGTTGATGATATAGCTAGCGTGGAAAATCTAAAACGGTTTATAATAATTAATTTGGAACGCAAGGTATCAATTATACTTGCTACAAAGAAGAGAAACACATACCATCGTGCATGCATGCTAGTAAATAGAGAGAGCTGAGCTTGCTAGGGTTAACAAAACAGCAACAACACGATCGAACAGACAACACGGCCGGCGCCGTAGAAACCGGGGGATGTTGTGCAGGCAGCTGGGATGGTAGCTTGCCGGCCGGTTGGAGTAGCTAGATGATTGGTCATCCGACCGCAGTCCGACCAAAGTGCTTTTATTTTATTTTATCTCTTGCCCATCTCTCCCGGCTTCCATCACATGATTCCATTTATCCCACATGCATGCAATGTGCTATGCAATGCAGGAGTGGGGAGTTGTTGTGATCACCTAGCTAGTACTAGCTCTTTCTTATCCCCCTCCTCTCTCTCTCTCTCCTCCCCTTTATTTACTTTCTCTCTCTACCTGCTGTTTTTTCATCAACAATTCAGCTTGCACATTGCACTTGTTGCATGCATGCACCACAAGAAAGAATAAGAAAAAAAAGAAGAAGTAGTAGTTGTATTTCTCTCTCTACCCTCTCTCTCCTCCCTCCACGGGCCCACCACGCATGAACATTTCCCTGACCGTGTTTGTTTTGTCTCTCGCTGTCAACTGGTATTATAGGACACCGGATCTTGCAGAGGACATTTGTGTCAGAGCCGTGTTCCTCTCCCTCTCCTCTCCCCTTTCCCTTTCTCTCTCAAGAATAGAATACTCCTCCTAGCATGATCACACACACAGGCCCCTCTCCTGATCCTCTGTGTCAGAGCCCCCAAATCTCCCATCTCTCTCTCTCTCCCCCCACCCTATCATCATCTTCCTCGTCCTTAACCTCCCTCACCCTCTCTCTCCTCCCGCCTGCCTTTTAAGCGACGCGCCCACCTCCCACCACACCCTCTCTCTCTCTCGGATCGATCATCCTTCCATCCCCCGTCGATCTCTCCCCTCCGCCGCGCCGGTCCCGTTCATGGCCAGGAAGAGGACGACGACGGCGCGTAATCAGCATCAACCACCGCCAAACCCTAACCCTAACAGCCGTCGGAGCCGGGTCGCCGACGACCTGGCTGGCCTCGTCGGACGAACGGCCGTCGACGAAGCGCATGCTGGCCTTCCACTTCCTCCGCGCGCTGGCCCGGATCCACAGCACAACCCCGGGGCCGCGCCGCCCGCGCACCATCCGCCGCGCGGCCTGCTCGTCCATGGCGCGCGCAGGAAGCCCGCGCAGGGTCTGGACGCAGGCGCTGCTCCGCCAGGCGCGCGCGCGGAGGGTGGTTGTCAGGTCGTCCTCTAGGCGCGCGGTCCTTCTGCGGAGGCGCGTCTCTGCGGCGGCGCCGCCTCCGCTGCTGCTCCGCACTGCTAGCGCCGGGGAGTCGTCAGCGGCGGCGCCGACGCTAACGACGTCGGCTCCTCCGGCGGCCGTGCCGGCCAGGGGACCGCCTCCGAGGCAGGCCGGGGAGCCGGCCAGGGCCGACGCGCTCCGACGTCTCGTCCCCGGAGGCGCCGAGATGGAGTACTCCAGCCTCCTCGACGAGACCGCCGACTACGTGCGCTGCCTCCGCGCGCAGGTGCAGCTCATGCAGAGCCTCGTCGACCTCTTCTCCGCCCAATGATCGATCGATCGTCCAACAACCGAACCAGTAATTAATTAATACCGCATGGTTAATTAATTCTTGTTCTAGCTTGCACCGTCGGTCGATCATACGCCGCCGTTTGTATCTAGATCATCGCTCGCATATCTTTGTTCATGCTACACACATGAGATGGATGGGTGCATGATTAAGATAGGAGATTATCGAGGAGAGATTATTATTATTGCTGGTACATATATACATGTTTAGTTGGTAAGATAAGATTATTAGTAGGTGTATAGGTTGGGAACACACACATGCATGGAGGATGGAACCACACACACCAAGCTGCAAATTGGAGGGAGAGGAGATTGTTGAGGTAATTAATTGTAACATATAAAGAGAGAGAATTGAAGCATGGTGTCACATACATATATAAGCTATTAGTGCAGTTCTTGCTTTTGGGTCAGATGATTGGGTATGCGTATATATGTTTGTGAAAAATTGTGGAGCCATGCCATGTATCTTTTGTACCTAACTGCTACTAGCTACACATGTAGGTGTTATATACACACACTTTTCTGTCTGTCAATTTCCTCTTTTATGCATGTAGGTCTATCTGAATGGGGGAAGTAGAAGGTAATTGCTGATCATATAGCGTGTGGCATGAACCTTTACCATGACTCCATGAGTGGTTGCATGAATGATGCATGCATATTAACATACTATTATCTTTTTTTTTTCTTCTAGGTCTAGATGGTTGTTCGAGTTAGCTATTATTCTTGTTTTTTTAGTGAGGTATATATAGGTGCGGCTGCCCATGTGTATACATGTAGCTCTATCTCTCTCCCACTACTGGTGGGAGAGATGACAACTAGGTAGATGATGCTCTAGCTAGCTGCTATGATTTTCCTTGTGCACGTAATTGGAGTGCTAGGATGGTGGTTGTGTTCAATTGGTTTGGTAGAGTGTTTCCTTTCTCCTCTCAAATTTTTTCGGAAAGTGGGATCCACAGGGTATAGGGCTGCTGAACTTTGAGCTTGAGAAGACATATGACTTGTAGCCAAAGGAACCAAAAGACATTCTCTCTACAGGCAGTTAGCATCTTTTGATTAAATAAAGGCATCCCTTTTGTTTTTTCGCCCTTGGGAATACATTTTTTTCCTCCGCCCTCTTACCTTCAATCAGCTAGGCCAACTAATTATCTCCAGCTCCTTTTTAGGTGCCACCTTCTCTAAAGACTATTCTGTGTGTACTTGCCGGTATCTATTTCTTCTCTTTGGTTCTTTCTCATGTGTTATTCTTGGTTGTCGTCTTTGGCACATGCTTTTGTTGCTTTCTTTGTGAGGTAAGAATCTGAAAGGCTTAATGCTGGCTTCTTCTGCCTGTTTCAACTGATCAAAGAAAGGAATTTTTTGTGCAAAAATTGTGTGCCACACTGGTGGGTAGGTTAAGCAGCATATTTGTGCAAATCTTATACTATATATCATCATATATACTACACGTTCAGGCATTGCATTCATCATGAACATTCCTAGCTTATAGAGAACAATAAGAGTATTCTTTTTTATTTGCTTTATTTTCTCTTTGCTCATAATTAAGGTCCATTTATCTTGGTCCCATTTAATTTGTTTTACTATTTTGGATACTCAATTGTGCTGTCAATCAGGCATGCATTTTCATATATATGTGAAAAACAAAGGACACTAATTAAGCTCCTATATATATGTAGACAAGGATGTGTTATGTGCATTACACTTAATTAGGAGTATTAATTAGGTAATTAATTTGGCTGTCCAATCCGAACACCTAAATCAGTACTATAATAACACTAAAATATGGTACTCACGATTGAATCTTTAGCTAACACACCTTGCAATTAGCCAACCAATTCTATCGGCCCACAGGGTTTAGCTAGCTGTACTAATAATTTGCTAGCTAGCCATATAGCCATCTTCCATTTATTAGCATAAATATACAAAACACTATATGTTGCCCACTAACATAATGGTGGCAGGTCAATATTGCCTACCAATTCCTTGATTTGGAGGGTTCTAATATACCAATCCGACAAAATATATATATATGCTCATTTCATCTGGCCGGTCTGCTCTGTCAGCTTATATGCGTGTATACATGACTTAATTAATTATTATGTTTTTATCTGTTGCACTGCATAGTAGGCCAGCATTCAATCCAACAGTACGTCTACCTATCAGAGAATTTTAGCATGATGTGAATTATATGAAGTTATTGCTTGTCAAAGTTTAATTAGTAATTCACATAAGTACATTGTATTTTCTTCGCCTTATTATTAGTTAAATAATAATGTGGCAGTCAACCAAGAACAAACTATACAGTAAGTGAAATACATATACGACAGGGTAGACATCACACATGTCACACATGGTTTAGTAATAATGCAACATTCAACTTTGGAGTGAACTTGACGGAGACCATGCTGATGACAAGATTAAATTTTGTTGATCACTATAAAAAGGATGAAATTAAACTAACTTGTTTGCGTTGAATTAGAATGTTATGTATATATAGACACCCTCTCTTTTTTATGTTAGGGAACTCAGAAGAGAACCGTAGCTTATTGTCAAAAAGAGAACCTATAGCTTGTTGAAAAATAAATCACCATATATATCATATGCCTATGCAATACAGAACATAAGAATTAGAGTTTGCTTCTGTTTTTTTTTCAAGTTATGACTATATATAGTTTTTGTACTTAAGGGGTCATTTGTGTGCATTATTGATTGTTGTTGGTAATCACAACTTTTTTGTTTTAATTCCTTTTTACATATGCTAACACAAAAAAACCTGCATATATATATATATGGGAAGCTGGTTTTCATAAGATCCATTTCTTAATTTATATATATATGAACAAAGGGAGCATGTCATATCAGTTAATAGTTTCAAGTTGCTGTTACCACGCATGCTTCTAACATTTTAATAGGGTATATAGCGGCTATATATATCTATTTTTTTGAAACCACGCCGAAGCGCATTTTTTATTAACAGCTATATATATCAATATATGTGTGTGGATGTAATGTATAGTAGAATAATAAAGAGTCACGAATTCACAATAAATTATTGGAAAATAATTTCAAAATACTTTTCTAACAAATTTATATATATAGTGAATTAATTTGACATCTGTTTTTTTTTTCTGTCACGTTTTATCTTAGGAACTGATGCAAGGAACTGTCGTCTTTATATGTTTTATTAAGAGAATATGTAAAGAGTTTTTAAAGCGAATAGGGAGCTTTAAAGCCACCTGTTTGAGCTCTCATTAGTTACGGGTAAAACTATTTTTTCATGTCAGATTCCTTTTTTTTTTTTTCCTTCTGTCGTTTTGTTGTAGAATCTGCAGAATGCACGTTACAGTTGTCACCAGCTAGATGGACACACTTGTTTCCATGCATCAATTGGAGATTGTCAACATCAAAATTTAATCTGTATGGACCATGGTATCCGTTGCCTTCTTCTGATCTAATAAGGGCCTTTCCATGCATGTTCGAAATGAGGTTCAGAAATGCAAGAAAAAATATGAAAAACTTTCGGTAGTACCTGTCATCATACATATGCTCCATATATGTAACGCACTATATGAAGCTAGCAAGTTTGCTGCCACTATATATCTGCCTCTTAAAGGATACATATAATCTCTTTTTCCAGATGATTGCCGGTTTTTAGTGATACAACATATAAATCAGATGCATGCCATTTGTTTTTTCATATAAGTTGAATAAAAAATTGGAATACCTTGCAACATATATATAAATAAGATGCACGAGCTCTCTGGTTTCTGATGTTACAAAGTTCTCAATTTGTCCTTGCATTCGTTCTCTTTATAGAAAAGACGAGCAATGTGTTTTGGCATTAGTTTTTGCGACGTTTTTTTGTCACCTATATATATGTATGTAGCACGGATAAATATTTTGCGTATTTGAGGGAAAAAAAACATGAGACAAATGTTCTCAAATTTGTCCTCGAGTATTCTCATTTTTTGTTGATGATAAAGCTAATTGGAACTTCTAGCCATCACGTTTATAGGTGCAGTCTGCTCAAGTACTTGCCTAGCTCGTCATAACTTAGGCCCTTCCTTTTTTGCAGTGTGACTGTTTTTTAAGATGTTTCTTCGATCTAAAACTCTTTCACTTCCATTTGTTGCGCATGAGATTATGTTCTTTTCCTACATGAATGAATTTGTTTTATGTAGATCTCTGACAAGGTCTACGAATTCCTACAATTCCAGTTAAGTTTTTTTTTTTTGCCTAAAATATACACTAAACATGTTTGTACTATGAAATGTTTGAAAGAGAGTGGATCCACGCCTCTTCAAAATTGAGAAATGTAAGCACGGGCATGTACGTGCGTTTTCTTTTTTTGGAAGAATGCAAGTACCCGTACTAATAAGCATACATGTCCACCTAAATCCATATTTGAGCATCTCCAACAAGGACCCTGAACGGTTGTTTCTACTCTTTTTCCTTCTATTTTTTTGGTGCTAGAACCAAAAAAAAAAAAAATCCAAAAAGGCTCTAACCCAAAGTCCCTACTTTATGGAAGCCCTCAAATCTCTCCTCTTGTCCGCATCTCCTATGGGTAAGTATGGAGATCTCTACTTTTACCTTGGAAATATTTTCCCCGCAACAATTCATTCCCGTGTATTCTTTATCCCGACTCTCTTTGACACCACTACCTTATTCCACTCCTCTTGCGGGTTCCCTCCCAGATATCGTTCCATCTTGCAAGGCCTATATTTAACATGGCTCCTCTCCTCTCAACGAGACACTCAACCCCACCACGGCTCCCCTACATATTTTTTTAGATAACAGAATACATTCCGGCCTCTCTATCAAAACGCACACATCAATTGGACCTTCCGTACCATTTCCGGTGCTCCTTCGATCTTCTTCTCTCCCCGTGCTCCCAAGCTCAGTCAATTGGAAAGACAGCGGGTGTGGCTAAAGGATGAGAGCAAATCTGAGATGCTAGTGTCTTTTGGAAGTCTAATCAGATGGATTTGAAGACTCTGATTGAGGGTCCTAAATCCTGATGGAGTAGATGTAAAAATATAGACGCTTAAGAGTAGGAAACAAATCCTTAAAAGTAGGGGAAGCCCTCAAACCAAAAGTAGAGTCCTAATTTGAGGGCTCATATTGAAGATGTGCTTATATAGTTAAAGTTGTTGAGCTAAGACGTTTGGCTAGGTCCTTGGGC
Source organism: Hyparrhenia diplandra (assembly GCA_015847255.1). Taxonomy (NCBI): domain Eukaryota; kingdom Viridiplantae; phylum Streptophyta; class Magnoliopsida; order Poales; family Poaceae; genus Hyparrhenia; species Hyparrhenia diplandra. The sequence continues at coordinate 33,172 of JADLZK010005357.1, read as the reverse complement.
GGATGGAACGAATGGCTCGAGGTGGGTGGGCGGAGGGAAGGACCTCCTATGCTAAAACAATTCCTTTCATGTATTATATATGAAATTTCACTATGTAACTCAATAAATAGCAATAATTTAGGCGTTGAGTATTTTAACTTTTAACACAAGACTCTTTTAAATTGTATCATTTTTATTTGAATTTGTCTTTGCCACGGGTATTATTGGGATATTACTATATATAGTACATATATATGCGACAGTAAAAGCTACATGAAGGGGAAAAGGGTGTCAGTTGTTAACTCGATTGAGATTTGAGCCACAGGACGTCACAGGTTAGCTATAGTGTCATCCTCATCAGGGCTGTGGAGCTGAGATCGCTTAACCCAGGCCATAGGTACGCACGTACACGAAAAATTGAAACCCAAACAAAACGCAAAATCATTACACACGAGATGCATGCCGGGCACGGGCGCGCGCGTTTCGATCAAGCGATGGCCGGGAGCGTGAGCGTGCCGACGAAGGGGAAATTGAGCTGCGGCAGCGTGACCAGCTGCCGGCGACCGGGAACGGACCCGGACCCGGACCCAGCCAACGCCGCGCCCGCGACCATCTCCATCAGCGCCTTCCTGATGGGCCGCAGCAGCTCCGCGACGAGCCGCCACCGCACCAGCCGCGACACGGCCAGTCGGCAACAGCTCCTGCGCCGCCGCCCCAGCCACACCGTGCCGCCGCTGTGCTGCCGCCGCAGGCGCAGCAACTTGTGCCGCCGCGCCCGCCGCTCCCTCCACCCGCCGCACCACCACACCACCGAGCCCATGGTCTCCCTGCCCCGACGATCTCCAATAGATGTTCTCTCCCTCACTCTTGGCAGCACTTCGCTCGGCTGGATGCTATGCCACTGCCACTCCAATGAAGTGACTGAGCTAGTATATATAGCCAGTGAGAGGGGGGGGTGTAGCATTTTGCGAGGCATGTAATTAGCTATAGCTACACCAGTTAGTAGGTGAGGATGGTATCAGTAAGTTATTACAGGTAGCCTGCTGTGTGATGATGATGGCGTGATGATTGCCATCACTGAAAGCACGCTACAGCCTCGCGATAGGTAGCTAAAGCCCTTGCATCTCTCATGACACTCTCAACAACATAAAACTACTTAATCATTTGCATGGCAGGCTATAAGTATGTCCCACAAGAAAAGGATGTGATGGATCATATATGTCGTCACACGCTAGCTGCCTACATATGGTACTATAAGCGGTGTATGTATTCAATTTTTTTTTTGTTTGATAAAGGGGATATTGTGATATTCTACAACATGTGGCCAACTCGGGTCGGGGTGTGGCTAAAGCATGCCGCCAGAGACCTTAGTTATGCTTTGGAACGTGGCCAAGCTAGCTAGCTTTGGTGCATGCTAGCTAGGGCCGCGTGAGGTGTTGTTGGTTGGTTCTTGGTGAGATGAAGGGATGCCTACACATTTTTGGGACCATCTTGGAAGGAAGGTAGCTAATAAGATCAATTTAATAAGGCGATTATATTTAGGGGCTGGGCAAAGTAGAAGGATTTATCCTTTGTTTACATGCATTCCTGTTGGTCCTTTTGAAGTGTAGGATTACTAGCTAGTGGCACCCATTGTGTTTTCTTATGCTAATTTGGTTATTATTAGCAATTTATTTAAACTAGCCAGCTATGGACTATATATGGTGGATAATAATTTATAGTTAATGTCATGATTGGAGAGCCATATATATTTATATATGGTACTTCATCTTATCACCTGATGATCAATGTCAGGAAAGCAAAGCTTATATTCATAGTTGCCTGTATTAAATTTAGGAGGAAGCTATATAGCCTATAGTTGAGAAGATTGGATATTCTAGTTTAACTCGGTGCGTAGTACATGACGATGGCTGCCTATTTGTAGTCTTCGAAACGGGTGGGAGGGCTTGGATCATGACAACATGGTGAATTTTGAATTGAGGCACTCATCGTACGTGCTATCAGTCAAATTTAAGCAAAAACTCTGCCGGGGTTCGCGTACTTGCCGACCTAAAAAACCGGGCGCAAGCTAGACAAAAGCAATTAATCTCTACCTAGCTAGGATGTTAAGTTGTCCCTGCTGCTGCTATGGTCCCTACACTGAAGGTTGTTCAACAACAGCAACAAAAATTTCAAGAACAACAACAACCACAACAAAAGGACTGAAGTTGCAAAGGTAAAGGAGGAACTGGCTCATTGAGCACAAAACCCACTAGTAAGTGCCTCTTATTAGCTCTTACGTAATATCATAGGCTAATCTCTAGTGTTTGACCGTCGTCCGAATGTGATGGGACGATGGGATAAACATCCCATTTCTTTCCGGCACAAGTCCACTTCTGATCAGTAGTGGCATGGCATCATGGCATCATGGCCCCAAGCAACTTGATGAGAAGCTTTAGAATATTGTTATCATATCAGCAAGTAGCCTAGCCAGTTTACATCAGTCTAGCTAGCTCAGCTAGTCTCCTCTCCTGCGTTGTCCTATTCCTACACGTCTAGTGCTAATTAATCCAGGATTAGGCAGACCACGTTTACACGACGAGCAATCGTGTTCCCTTCTCATCCATCTGTCAAGTCCAGATGGATCTTTAGTAATCCAAAACAAAATTCAATGAATTCTCGCGAATTTCTCCAAAAAGGACAAAAGTGGAGCCCGGCGGCGATGTGGACTTGCCTCCTTCCGGAAGGAAATACTACAGACCGTTGCCGTTTGGCGTCTCGGCGGCACTTGACTCTTCTGTGCTTTGTCTCGTTGTATGAAAGAACATGACGAACGAAAGAGACGGAATGTTCGGATCGACCATAAAGTTTCTCTGTGCATGGGACACCAATAGAATAGAGTTGAAGTATGGTTTACTCTAACTAGTTGCTAAATTTGAAAAAAAAAAAAAAAAATCAAACAAAATCAAACATCTTAACTTTTCAAAAACCAGATAAAATAACCATTTCGATGCGGTTTACTGGGTGAATTTGCTGACGTAACGCCAGGACTCATATGTCAGATGGTCACCTCTGAACTATTTTAAGAGTTAGTTTATCCGGTATTGGAGAGTTTGAGTTGTTTTCTAAATTCAGCGACAAGTGCAGTGGCAAATCAAACATTTTAGAATACCACGGCGAAAGAAAACCCTGATCTTAGTTGGAAAGCCAGAGGCTGTTACCCTGCATGTCTCTGTTCCACAGTGAGAAGCAGAGTACAGTTCTGACAAAATGAAAGCCACGCTACTCCCATTTACATTGAGCTACGTGTTTACCTTAGGAGCTGACTCTTGGCAAGGCAGTAGGCGAGCGACTGGAAGCAAACAAAATCTCGCCTTAACGTGCCAACCATGCCGATTATTGAGTCCAAATCTTCCATTTGGCACTGGACAAGATGAACAACACACCAAGTCAATGTGTCCAAATGATTATTAGAGGAAGAAACAAAATGCAGCCAGTGGTGTCCGATCAATATTCAGACGACTACGCGTCCATATTTTTCAAAAAAATATAGTTTTCCCTCTATGATTGTATGAAAGAAACGTTTGTTTCCGCGTCGCGGAGAGACCAAGAGAGATTTCCAACGCAGCCTGGTGCATTTCGCCTTGCATGACTCCCATCCTCGCCCAAAAAGGACGAATGATCCAACAATAAATAATGCGTGACAGATAAGCACAGGTTGGCCATCAGAGCAGAGCACCACAGGTTCCAGAAGAGTTCCAGCTGAGCATATAGTATTAAAGGTGATTCCAGATAAATAAAGTCATTAAATGATGCCCTTGTCATCAAAGAAATAAAATAAAGTAAAAGGGGCACAACGAAACAGCATTAACGCCGTATCGTATTGCTAATGCTAACAAAGAGCCCCATGGAAATTAGTTTTGATTTCTGGAGCTCCAACACTCGGTGGTGACTTGAAACCAAGAGCATGTACAAGCAGCCAGTTTAAGTTGTGAAAAATAACCAGGCTTTAATGAACAGACCATTTACAACTAGTAGAATATCTTAAAAGTACCAGAGTTCCTTTCCAGCGTATCAAATCAGCTGCATAGGTTACACATGATATCGGTAATATGTTAACAGATCACAACCAAAAAGAATGTTAAAGCAAAAGGTTGCTGTCATCACATCTCGATGTCCTCTAGCTGAGGAAGGGGAAACCGAAGTATAGCCGCAATTCCTGTCAGTTGTGCTAACTCTGTTCAAACAAAGGCTAAGTGTCATTTAAATACAAGCATGCAGCAAACATTTAAGTAAATAATGTTTTCCCAATTGCTTTCATAGAATAAAATCTATTATTATTATTATTATTATTATTATTACAGCATACTACATTATACTAATTCTGGATAGATGTGAACAATCATGGAGAAATCATATGATAGATGTGAAGTACTCACGTTCACCGGAGACATGCATTGAGGAAAATATGTGCACTGTTCCTCTACTATTCTTGATACTTTCAACCAAGTTCACATACTTTTGCCTCGTAGCAATGTCAGCATTCCTGTAAGTGAAGAGAAGGTTCCATTGTTATTCTGAGCAGTCACCACAGGAAATTCCATGTGGTAAAGTACTACCAAGGACCAAGTAGCATAGAACGGAGTAGGGAGAATATTTCAAATCACATTAGATGTGCATAGGAACAATATGTTCAGTACTGTGTAAATATATGGGACACCACTTGTTATGGCCGGCGTAACAATAAGAAATTGTTGATTGTTAAGTGCTCTTGTGGAAATGACCAGTTTGAAAATGATGTTGATGTCATTAGCTGAGTGAGTTCAGTGACAAGATGTCCCTAGAATATGATTCACAATGAAAGAAAAGGTAGCCTACTGCCTACATCCAAGAATGACTGCATTCTTTTCCTAAGTCTGTACTCATTATTAGTTAGGTCGGATGATTGCTACTGTGGTCATCTTGGTATCGAGTGCCACAGCTTAGCTAGCTAATACAAGGGCCTGCATCTGCATGATTCTTCTCCAAGGGATGTCTTTATTTTCTAGGATTGTAATCTTTCTCAAATCGAAGTTTTAATAACAGCAGCTTACCGAAACAAGGTATCAGTTATTAAAAGATTCTGGACAGCAGCATATTGTTCATGTGCAATCTCAACATGCTTTGGTCCATAACAAGCACGAGCTGGATCCTGAAATTAATCAGCAAACAGATATGCTTCATCATACACATAAAATCCATGTGTAACTTTATGTTTTAATAAAAAGGGAACAAATTAACACGCATAAAGGGAACAAGTTAACACGCATAAAGGGTTAACTCAAAACAGTAGCACCAGAATAGAGAAATTCCATATAGTTATTGCACACTTGAATAGAAACTGTTAAAAAATCACTTGAAGACACTTACATTAGTAAGCATATTGAAGAAATCCTGCAGAGCTCGAACCTGAAAGTAGAAATTAGAAAACAAATACAGAGATTAACAACTAGGAGAATCTGATATTATCTGTTTATACTGAGTGTAACATGCATTAAAAAACCCAAAGTGTTTAAGAAAGCTCCATACATAAATTAGCATATATAGTGGCATGTATGATTTATAGTCAGGTTTACCTCTTGTGCTGCTTTTGTATCTTTTATCAGTGCCATCACACCTGGGGTATCCAAAACTTCCTTCAAACTATGCCTAATAAATGAAACCAGTAAACAAATATAAATTAAGTTAGGTCACTTGAAGGGTAAAAGGAAAAAAAGATGATCAAATAAATGAGTAACACAATCCAATACTAATTTAGCAAATACAGAACTAGCTAAGAGGATTATGGCTCCAGAAGGACCATCTATGAAACAATAGTAATGGACAATATAGTTTCCCAACAGGGCCAGAAAGCTAACTGCTAATGCTAGGCAGCTTGCATAAAACTGTACATGTTACACTGTTTAAGAATCGGTGGTAGTACCTTGTCCCCACATAACAAAACATCAAAACTAAACATCTAGGCATAGAAAGATGGAAGAACTCACTTGTAACCTGATGTTGCATGTGCCAGAACAAGGCGTTGTTTGTTCTCAATAATTACTCTTAAATCTCGTCGTGCAGCTTCAAGAAACAAATAATCACGGAACTGATCCTGTTATGATAAAAGGGAATAAAAAATACATAAGTTGATATTTTTTCTTAGCATATGGCATACAACTGTATGCAAGTGACGGTGGTAATTAGCACATAATGACAGAAGGATTTTGCCACCAGACTTAGCAAAGAGTGAACACACGCCTAGCAGCAACAGCTGAGAGTCTGAGACTTATGCCCCTTATAAAGGAGCTACTGTATACTGTATAGTACATTGTTTCCCCTTTAAGCAAGTAAGAATTACCTTCGTAAAACCTGGGCTTGCAATTACAACACACTGGACTACTTCAAAATCAATATGTTTCAGCAATGCCTTCAACCAAGTAATGTAATGCATCGGTCAATTGTTGTCTGTATGCATGTTCACATTTGCATAACTTCATATGAATAGCTTACTTGCAAAACATGCTCAAAGAACTTCTTGAGGGCCTACAGAACAACAGTAAGTGGAAATCAGTAGAAAGTAAACACAGCAATTTTTTCATGTAGTTAATTAACAGAACCAGTCACCATACCGTCTCATAGCCAGCAATTGCAGGGCCATGCTTTCTAGGAATTGATGTTTCAATACGTGCCCGGGTTGCTGTTATGCTGTTTAGAAGAACCAAAGCCATTAAAAAGACAACAGGAAATGATACATCACGATGCCATTAAAAATGTGTGTTCTTCAGTTAAAAATATAAATTATAATCTGTAATGTGTAACCGCTTAGAGACAGGAAACCTATAGATAAAAATATATTCAGAATATTTCTCCTTTTTCTTATTTTCACATTCATGGAATTACTATTCCTCCGAAAACGTCAACAATGAATAAATGACCCACATATACAGAACAGGAGAAACATATAGGTGCGCAGAAAGCAAAGGGATTTATACAGGTGGTGCATAGACACTCTTAGCATGAGTGAACCAGAGTCCAGAGGTGCTAATTCCTAAGACATTAACTCTTATGTACTACTCCTCTCCGTTCCAAATTATAAGTGCCTTTTGACTTTTTGGTATATCCATTTTGCTATGCATCTAGATATAATAATATGTATAAATACATAACAAAATGGATGAACCAAAAAGGTCAAAACGACTTTATAATTTGTAATAGAGGGAGTAGATAACAGCACTGACATCTTAGACATATAAAATAAAACAATTAAATAAATACTAAAATCAAATATTTGTTATTTTGTGATGGAGCAACAGTTCCACACACCTTCTACCAATGAGGAATAGGTGGGCAAGTCCTTCTTGCATAAGAATAACTGCTAAATCAGCACTTGCAGTAGGATCTACAACAGGTTTGGATAGACTCAATTAAAACACTATGTTTCATATATAAATAAACAACAGAGGATGAGGCGATTCAGAAAAGCTAATCTCAGGAAATGGAACCAAATAGTGGTTTATCTTGGTCAAACTCACAAGATGGTAAAGCACAACAGGTATCATATGCACACCATGTTAAATTGTTAACACCATATATATACAAATGATGGGTCAAAATCACATACCACATGCTTGCTGGATGGTCTCAAGTGCTAACCAATCCCAAATTTCCTACACAAGATGCACATGCATCATTGAAGAAAAAGTAGCAACAAAAAAGATTGAAATGCATCACCCCGAGAAATATCAATTAACACTCAAAAATTCCACTGCAATGCATCATGGTAAGCATGGTGGAGAGGATACTACTCTAACATCAATAGTGATTAAGAGGAAAACTGAAAACATCCTGATTTCTTTCCAGTACTGTCCTGGAATAAAAAAACTGCACATGTTTGGACATCCTAAGAATATGGCAGGACCTGTAATTTATATAGTATAAGAGTGTGGACAAACAGCTGCTGCTACATTATTACAAGGTATCCAAGCATTCAAAAGTTGTCCTAAATAATAAAGGATTCTAGGTGAACCGACCCTCCAACTCAATTTTAAAAGGCAGCATTCATTGTGTTCAAAAACAGGGCAACATTCACAAGCATGCCTACCATTAATTTCTATTTTTTACAAGGACCGCTAATTTCTATTACTAACCCAGATATGATAACCAAGAAGGGTTACATGTGTCACTTGGTTTACCACATAATATGTTCTAAAATTCCTAGGAATACCTTGTATTCCAGGACAGAGGGAGTAAGTATTAACTGAAAGAGAAGTATTGGGCTATACCATAGGATTAAAAATCAGAATATTTTTTATTTTCATATTTATTAAGATAAACTTGCTTGATATTTAAACAATACCTTTCGTAGAACAAAAGGTCTCTTCAGCTCAAGCTCTAACGTGTGGAACTGGCCAATCTTCATTGAAGAAGAAAGAGATTAGTTTAACAAGGCTATTCACATCACATAGTAGTATTTTTAAGTAAAAGAATCACTAACCTTCACATGATCATTCTCAGTGATGTTTTTTCCACGCACACGTAAGACAGATCCCTCCTTGTCATAGTCTACAGACTTCATTACAGAAAAAAGGACACACTCAATTATCAACGTAGACAAGTGGTTAAGGTTCAATAGCATGGAAAGGATAGTAAACAAAGCCAAGTGAAACAGAGAAATAAATTCAACAGCTAGAAATACAACAGGTTTGTTTAACTATATCTTAAAAGTATCTGGTCAGTTCGACAGAACTATCTGTTTACGCAGCATTTTTTTCAGGCCTTTTTCACATATGTTGGAATAGAGATATCCTGAAGTCAGTAACAATTTTAACCAACAACTCCACACAGTTGGCTAACTTGATAACCAATAATGATGGCTCTCAATTGACATGTCAAAGGCTAATATATGGAATCATGGAGAAAGAAATACAATACAGAAATATGATACATCACCTCAACTACAATTTCTAACTTAAGTTTCACACGCTCAGCATCACGTCCTCCAGATGCCACCTCTCTCAGCACTTTCCTGGAACCAGCAGAAGAACAATCCCTTAGAACTTCATAAGGAAATTCAGCATTTACACAATATGCACACATGCAAGAGAAAGCAGTGGATGGAGACTTGAACTCCTATCACCAAAAAGTTGCAGATATGATCAAAAACTTGAAAGTATGTGTACAGTACATAATTATGAATGAGTAATAATCAGCGGGGAGCTCCAACAAACAACCCTTTGAATAAAGTAGAATTAATGGATAAAATTACGCATCAACCCAAACCCTTAGTGAACAGCTGAAAATTGTCAGTCTATTTCATTTCTGGAGACTGGAGTCATACAACTATGATCGCATGCCTTGGTAGTTGGTACTACAGATACATCCCATAATTTCACTTCTAGAGTTTCAATCATAGACGAAGAGCCCTAACTGTGACAGATTAACAAATCGAAAAGCTTTGCAAAACTTCACTCCTTAAGCTGGAAAACCCAATAGCCTAAAGTTGGCTTGCAGCGGCTTTTCACATCCACAAGGGCAATAGCCAGCCAGGAGTAACTCATGACAAGAGCTGAACCAATAAAAAAAAATGCACTCACCGAACGGTGACGGCCTGGAGGTTGTCACCGATAGCAATGAGGTTGTAGGCGTGCCACAAGTCGTCCTCCTCCTCCGGCACCAACTGCGGACCACGACCGTAAGACGAATCAGTAGCAATCAAGAAACCCACGGAGCCCCAGCGGTTGGGTCAGCCCTAGCCCCAGTCCTCCCCGGAACAAGGCGAACCCAACAAGCAATCGGAGTGCTCGCACAGAGAGCACCGAGCGACTTAAAGGGGAGGGGCGGGAGGTAAGAGGACCTTGACGGAGCCAGGACCGTTGCGGACGAGGTCCCGGTGGGCGAGCCTCATGGCTGCAGACGTAGGGGAGAGGCCTCGCGCGCGGCTTTGCGTCGACGGCGGCAGGCGTGGCGGGGGTGAATCGCGGCGGACGGCGAGAGGATGGGAAAGTGTCCAGTTCGAGTAGGAGGAGAGGAGAGGCACGTGATTTTGTTTGTTTGTGAGTTTGTGTCCGGCTGGCTTAAGTGGGCCGAGCAGGCCTGTATTGGCTCGACGTGGTGCTCTCGCTGCTCTCGAAACACAACAGCTTTGTAGTAGTAAAATACCGTCGACCTCGCTGCACTCAAAATACAGCAACTTTCATAGGAAGAAATGAAGTCAAATAAACTAAGGAAGGGCTGAGACACAAGACAAATAAACTGACCACCTATCAGCAGTCACCACTCGCCGAAGGCTCCGGAGCCCAGAGGTCGCCTGCGCTGTCCCGTCGGTGGAGAAGGGAGAAGAACTCGCCGCCACGACGCGAGGGCCGCTGGCTTCCACGGAGGCTCGTCGCCGGCGGCCTGAGCGACGGCGCTGCTCCTCTCGGCGCTGAGCGGCGGCGGTACCTTGCGCGTGTGCCTGTGGGTTGAGGGGTCTTTCTAATGATTAGTCTAGGGTTTCAATGGTTAACCAATCCAACGGTGGAGATGGAGATGTAGTTGTTGGGCCTTGGGCCTTTGGGCTATTCCGAGCCTGGTTTGTTGCGAGAGCTATTCATTTCGGGAAAACGGTCCAGCCCACGGATCAAAAGCTTGGTCAAAAAAAAAAATCTAGCTAGAGGTGACATATCATTAGCCGTTGTTTGGACAGACAGAGGACAGAACAGCATTTTAAACGATGAACGGTTAACAGTGACTAAACGAGAGCCAACAAGGGTGTACACATCCAATATTTTTTTTTTAAAAAAAAAAAAAAAAAAGAGAAGAAGTTTATAGGCATAATACATGATTACATTACATGCTGTAGGTGATTACTCCATCAGATAATGAAATCAACACCAAGATCTTAACACCAAAAAAAAGAGAGCCATTTCCTTTCAAAGTAACAGAGCTGCACCCGAAGAGAGAGAAAAGGTACTACTCTATAAGCTATAGAAAAAAAATTCACTTGACCAGTGAATACCAACTAGTGGAACGAAATGATTGTACAGTCAACTATAATGGATATATATCTCACGCCAATATTAACACCGTGGTCACAGCTGAATTCCTGAACCGATAATTAATCTTTTTCACGACTGGATGTAACCAAGGACCAACCAAAAGCATGTACAGCAAGAAAGTGAACGGGGTGATAAAAATCGCAATCTCTCCTTGTGGCCTTATGCTAGCAACCCACAGCCAGGCCTTCTTTTTGGGGCAGAGGTGACACCCTCTTTTGGAGCAGCAGAGGTGACACCTTTTGTAGCAGTAGAGGTCACACCAAGGATGGCTTGGGCGCTCAATGCAGAGAGCTTGGACTGGCAGAAAGCCTCCCATGATTCTGCATCTGGTGAAGTAGAAGGCTCGCCCTCATCTTTGTCAGAAGCTGAGGCATGATTCTGCATCTGGTGAAGTAGAAGGCTCGCCCTCATCTTTGTCAGAAGCTGAGGCCTGAAATTTCTCATAGAATACTTGTAGTTCCAGTGCCAGATTGCGAGCAGCCTCCCTTGATTCCGGAAGCTGGTCACTAAGCTGAGTTGCTGCAATCTGGATGAGCTTATCCATACCATATTGTTTGATTCCCGCCACATCCTAGACAAAAAGAAAAAACATTATTGTTGTTAACAACAAGAGTAACATACAACCTCAAATTAAAGACATGAGGACGACAAAAATATTGACTAATGCATGTAGAACTTAAGTACACAAAATCGATATATTCAACATCCAATCACTGATGTGCTATAAAGATGACAGCAAAGTATGAGTTAAAGCATAAGACAACCTACAGCTAACTATTCCTCTGCCATCGCAATATTCTAAACCATCAAACCCCTAACATGTCAACTACCTAATTATTTGGCTACCACCCAGCTCCACTTTATGACTTGGCCTCGTTGATTTGCCGTGAATTGAGACCCTGAAATTATTCCATATAGAATTGCTTCACTAAATTGTATAGTTTTGGTAAGTAAGAATGGTTCCTGGAGCAAATCCTGGACAAGTGAACGCAGCCTTAGGAGATTCAATGTTTATACCAAGTATAAAAAAAAGATCTGAAATATATTGGACGGAGAAGACTAGTATGCAAGGAAACTAAAATGTTAACTACTGGATTGATTGCCTAGAACATCATATAAGGAAACTATAATCTGAATTTAAACAAAAAAACTATTTTATGTTTCTTTTATTTATAGTAAGAAATTGGGACTAGAGAAGCTTTTGCTGATACACACTGATGTTTTTGCTGAAAAACACTGTAAAAAAATTTCAGGCAAGTAATTTCACTTACAAGGCGAGGTACACTCTTGCTGAAACACACTGATGCTTTTGCTCGAATCCGTGGATTCCTGTTCTTGAGGTAAGGCTGCATTCTTGGCAACAGTAGTAAAGGGGAGATCCAATTTGTCATCGATATAAGAGCCACCTCAGCAGCTTCACAGACAAATCGCTTATCTTGTGAAGCCTTTAGGAACAATTGTAATAGCTGTGAACGTATTGACAGAAAAAAAAGAAGAATGATGTTTTCAGAAACCTTATAGTTAATAGAAGAAATTTAAAATATATAGGAATACTAACAGTGGATCGATTGAGTCAACCATTAAGTCACCATAGGCCTTAAAGATGTCAGCACAAGTCATTAGTGCTGTTTTGCATAGAGCACTTCTTGGATTCTTTACAGATTTCACGATAAGAGGAACTAGAGGCTCCTTGCAATTCAAACAGTTTGTACTGAACAATTAATAAAGCAGATATGCGATTCTGTACCACTAGCATGCATAAGTGGTTCCAGAAGATATCAAAAGGATTATCTAACGGGGACACATTTTTTCTGCATATATTTTAGGGAAAAACTTACAGAAGCTCCTGCAATCGTTCCTTGTGATACATTGCCAGCTGACGAACATTGTTTAGAGCTTCACATGTCATGACCCACTCCTTTGAGTCCAACCTTTTAGCTAAGGTCTGTTGAAAAAAAATTAAAACAACAAAACTCAACTCTGACTACAACCAACAAAGAGAAACACATCTGTCCAATAAATAAAAAATCATAAATAAGCAAACATGTTCCATACACTTAGAGCTCCATCGACATCTGGGAGATCTACTAGATTTTCGAATCAATGTACTCCACATCAGCAATTACAGCCTCACTTCCATTAGTTACAGCGTCTTGGCAAGCAGACGGGGCTTTTTCTTCCTTGTTAGCACACTTGTTGCCATTCAACACAGGCTTGGTGTTGGTGACGCAGGATTTTGCAGAACTGTCTTTTCCTTTCTCCAGGTCAGCTGATTGAGAAATATTGAGATCTTTCAAATCCCTTTCAGACATTTTCAGACCTTGCAATCTGCATAAATTATTGGCAGAAGGCAATTAAGAACAAAATGAACAAATTTCAGTCTGTTCCTAACAGGTGGTGATTAAAATAGTTAAAAGGGCATCTCTGGTGATTGTTTGGAGCATTTTCCAAGTCAACAATGATCAAGTAATAAAACAACATGCAAAAACATTAATGAATGGAAGCTGGAATTCAGATGGTTCCATTAGATCAATAACCATCCACAGCTAGCCAAGTCACAACAGCACAATCTGACAAATCAGAGTTATTTAAAGTCACCCCCTCCGCCGCACCACAGAATTCGGGACTCCGTGGCTCATCCGCGTCGGACACGTCGCCTAGGCTTACACATCTTGTTGTTTTGCATAAAACCGCCCTCATGCAAATTTATACAGAGGCCCTCCTGGTGCCCGTTGGCCAGCGCTCCCACCCCGAAGACGGCGGCGGTGAGCAGATTTCTCCGTGGAAGCGGTTCTGCCCCAGCACCCATCCGCGCCGGTCTCAGCAACAGCAGTCAGCACGGCGGCGATGGATTCCTCCATGGGAGGATTCGGCCCAATCGCCTCTTCACAGGGTAGATGTGGCTCCATCAGTCCAATTTCATCTCCATTTGGGTATCATTCAAGTTGGGATCCAGCATGGTAATTTCCAAAAAAACTCTTTAATCTACTGTCTAATTCATAAGTGCGAGTATTGCAGTAAGGAGAAATCTCTGTTCTTTCTCGCTTTTGTTTTGTTTCAACCTGTTCGTTTTACCGGAGTAGAATTTTTTTGGATATAGCAGTCATAAATTTTGTTTTGTTCCACTTGTTCAGAGAAACTGCCAATAGGATTGGCCAATGTTCAGAGAATAGGATAAGTGACGCGTCTGTACAGCTTTGCTTACTGAATATCCAACCTGTGCATTGGTCGCTTGTTCAGAGAAATAGCTGACTGAATATTTCTGGACACCATAGAACTAGTGATTTTTAGTTAAACAAGCACTGAATGTCGCCAGTTCACTAGAATTTACTTGTCTGTTGCTGAAAGTGGCAACTGAATGTGCCGTGTGGCCGCCGCATCTAGATGGCTCAATCAGTCCAACTGAATTTAATAATTCTTTTCCTATCTAGAGAATCTCCATGGGTGCTGCGCTGAGATCCCACGGTAACCCCTTGTGCGGAATCAGACGCCCTTATCAATGCCTTCCCTTTTCGCTAGATCTATTTGACACACGGCTCTGAGCAGACCTGGCAGGATTCGGATTAGGCAGCGTTGTCCGGGGATCTGCTGCAGATTTCCTCCTCAAATTTCAGAAAGACCTCTTGAAATGCAAGGCACAAAGCTTTAAGTAAACCTGAGACTTTGCTCCCCTCACTGAAGCTGGCAGCACCTAGGTGCCATTCTTTGTTAACATCTGGGTCTTTTTGCGGTTGCAGGTATTAGGGTTCAGGGTTTTGGGACAAGCACACTATATTCTCTTTTGACCATGTTGGTTGGATTTATCTTCCTTTTCCCCCTTTTCTCCTTTTATTTTGGGGTTTGGTCCTATCCTATCCTTTATTCCTTCTTAATATAATGATGGGCAGCTCTCCTGATGGTTTGAGAAAAATAAAGAAGGGACAAGCGCAAATGGCAACAAATTGTAAACTTCTGGGTGGTAGAAAAAAGAACCTCCTTTCGATTGGCATTTCTCTTATTTTCCTTATCAGAATGGTATTTTCAAGTGGTAAAATTTTGAAGCATCACAGCTTCAACTTTGCATGATTCGAATGCAACTTTATATGTAGTGCTGAGAAAACGTCCTATTTGGTACTATCATGTGAATCTACAGAAAGAGAGCAACGGCTTAAGGAAATTGTTAAACTCAACTTATATTGGTGGGGCTGGGGGTTATTCAGTGATTCCAGGCTAAACAATTGCCTCGTTATCAAAAGTTACACAAAGTTTGTCTTAGTTCTTGTCCAATCCCTAAGGCATAAAAGTGTACAGCTTAAGAAGCATAGGTTTCAAATGTGTTTCTGAAAACCAATGCTTGAATCATTTTAAATTTTGGGCGCGCTAGTCATAATACATAAATTACAGCATCAGCACTTGACTAAAAAAGTTCAAAAGAAATAACAAGATGGTAATGCAAAGAATGTTTAGGAAGATAATCATGAAATACTAAGAGTGGAACAAAGACTTATCAAATGAAGGCGGGCTAACTTCTCAATAAAGAAAATGATCACAAATCGATCACAACTAAACCAACTAAATAATTTTGGCTTGAGGAAAGTCACAAGCATGAGTTTCACTATGTTACGTAAATTTTCAAAACATCACAAGGCATATTAGAATCATAGCATTGACAGTACAGGATGTGTAAAAAGCATACGGAAAAGATATTCTAGCCTGATCGTAAGGGTGTCATTCTCAACGACAAACCATGCTGTTCCAAGTCACCTAATCTTTCAAGGTACACTAGTTTTGACTCAATGAAAACCCCTGGATGCTAGGAGACTTGGTTCCCTTTATATTTATACAGCTTATGTTATCTGTCAGAAGAAGTAAAAAGTGGAGTCCTTGTAGTAACTAACAGTGGTTTCTTGTCTAAGGTACTGTTCCTGTTTTCCGCACACTGAAGCTATCAATGAATGAACCAGGATATATTACCAGGTATGCTAGCCAAGAAGCCTTCCCAGTGATCAAACAGAGGTCCTTCAAATTTACCATTCCAGAACTGCATAAGGGAACAGAACAAAATTACCTCAGTGTCACTATGTGCCACCATTCATTAGGTTGTGAGAGTGATACAGAAAAAAAAAATGGCCAAAGCAGCAAAATCATGCAATGATAATACCTAATCCAACAGACAAAAGCCTACAAAAAGAATGCACATGATTTGTATGCACGCCTGAAAAAAAAGCAAACCAGTGCCTTCGACGCCCTCTATACTTTTCCACTAGACATTTCTAACTTCAGCCTCCACTAGAACTTTGATTATTATTTTCTACAGCTGTAGTTTTGTACTTATGTCTACTAGTACAAAAAAAGTGGAGCATGTATCACTTTATACTCAAAAAAGAGAAAAATTAAGTGCAAACGGGAGGAAAATTCCAAGGAACCCTGCTGTTATTTCGATTTACAGAAAGTGGTCCATGCCTCCATGGTGTAAAAAAAAACATTCTCAAACGACACAGGGAGCTGTGTCATTTCATTAAGAATAAGTACCATATGTAAAACCCACACAACACCGCAGATAACACACCACAAAAAATACAAAGAACATGACTAGCATGCGACCACTAAACCATAAAAACTGAAACTATATGAGGTTCTGGAGGCCCGAGCCATGGCGAACACCAAATGGAGCAGTGTTGTTGAAGACAAAATCGTTGCAGTATTTCCACCATGCAATCAAATAATCAGAGAATTAAGACCATTTAAGCGCTGTTGGTGATGCATGGAAAATAGATCTGAGGTAGTAATGTTCCACTGTGTATCACTACATTGCCTTCATTCCACACAATTAGTTTCTGTCCTCTCCAACCTCGACACTAGGTATAACTAGTTGTCTAGTCCGTAGTGACAGTCAGGATTTTTGGATTCTGCTTTCATTTATCTATTTTCATCATTCAATTAAAGAGCTGAAGTTAACGTAGAAAAACCAATACCTCATCAAAACGTCTTCAAGGGCCTTGGAGATGACTGTGCAACCTCAGCGGATCGGCCTGGCCTAACCAGCGGAGAGCAGATGTGTGGAACTCAACAGCTACGCAAAACAGAAATACGTCCATCAACAGAAGAATAAAACCAAAGGCACTAGAAAGCAGCAGGGAAAAGGAGGAACACGAACCGACGGATCCTTGGTCTGGGTGCTCAGCCGAGGGCGACATCACCTCGAGCTTCCTGCACAGACAGTTTAAAAGCGCGACGCAAGCACGACAGGAAACAGAAAGAAGGGGGAGAAAGTGGGGCGTATTACGGTGTCGCCAAGGCGTACAAGAGCAGAACCATGCGCGGAGGAGACGGCGCCGGTGGTGGGGCGGGCTTCTGTGAGACGGCGGGCATCGATGCGGACGGACTCGCCCTCCAGGAAGGCCACCGGGAATAGGCGGCGGTACGCTTCCACCTCCATCTCGCCGGCAACCCCGCTGGGAGGTGTGCGCTCCCGCTCCGCTGAGGGGTCTTGAGGTTTCAATAGTTTTCATCTCCGCCGTCAGTTTAACCAATCCAACGGTGGAGATGGAGATGAAGTTATTGGGCCTTGAGCCTTGGGCCTTTGGGCTATTCCGAGCCAGGTTCGTTGCAGAGCGATTTAGGTTAGGTTAACGCGGTCCAGCCCATGGATCAAAAGCTTGACCCAAAAATTGAAGGAAAAAATTCAATTTACCTCCCTACTGTGAAAAAAAAAAAACTAATTCACGGTCGTCTGATTTTTAATTAGGAAGAAAGTGTGGCATGGTGCATAGAGCACAGCTACTTTGATGGCCAGTTTCTCTCGAGGTGATGCGAGTGCGACATAAAAATACTCGTTGTGTATAAATTAATATGCACAGATCGCTTCTCTTTTTTTCTTTTAACTTGCCAATTTTGCAAGGCTATTTTCATGTATGACGTGAATTAACATGCCTAATTTTCGTATGAACATTCAAATTCATGTAAGCCACAACTCATTCCCCTTATTATTACACTTCCATGGTGTTGTTTGTTCATAAAAAGTACAAAGGCACCGGTAACGGGAATGGCATGTTTGATTAATAAATAGTTTTGTTTGGTTGAGCAGATTTCTCATGGAGTGGCATCAGTTGCCCTCTGCATCAACTTACGTCAATCAAGTGAACAAAAGCCAACGCGATTGGTTGGCATTGTAATCGATTCACGCTATAAGGCGTCTTAATTTTTTTGTTGTCATTCAGGCAACAAAAAAAAATTATTTGTTATTCTTTGGCTAAAAAAAGTGTAAATATACTAGTTAATTGTGTGAGCAGCAGTGCCATCGGTCCGTGTGCTTCCTCTTTTTTGTTTCATCAAACCCAAGGAGTAAGGAGTCGTGGTTGGGGCGTTTTCGACCGCGTGCAGTGTGATGGAACCTGAAGAGCACAAGGATCTTTTCTTGTGTGTGAGGGAGTGGGAGACCTAACCGAATTTGCTCACTTTATTAACAGAAGGCCAATAAAGGATTCTCGTTTTGAGGTCATATACGTATATTTAAAAAAACAAAACGGACCAAATAAATAAGCAGAGTTTTTTCTAGGGCCTAGCTGATTAGGTTGTTTTTAATTTGGGCCGTGTTTTTTAAGGCCGGCCCAACGAATGCTGGGGCCGAGAACACCACGGTAATGGACAACGACGACGGCAGACGAGAATGCAACCATCGACTCCCACATACAGTAGCTTAAAATAATTCTTATTAGCAAGCCTACCTCTTCTCACGTGAAACGTTCAAGAACTATGTCCCGTGTGTACAGCTCAGCGTCACTATTTGTTAAAAAAAAGGTTTTCACAAGTAGATTTCTCGGTGAAGCTAAGTTGTTTTGAAAAAAATGTTTAGCAAAACAGCTACATCCTTAGAACATACTTACCCTGGGCGGGGTCATGGTACGATCATGAATAGTCATGGCCTAGGTTGGTTACCTCTATTGCACTTTAGAGGAGCACTAACTTACTATCTCCCTAAATGGGAGAGTAGACGTCGTAATTTGTGGCGAGAGGGGTACGCTGCAGCGTTAAGGCTGCCCTAACAAAGAAGTTGACAAAATTAATATATTTTCTCTCAATGTGTGATACCAAATGTTAGGGATCAGTCAGCAAGCTCCATGGGAATTTGGATTGCTTAGGGACGAGATCGAGAGTTAACATTCCATAACCGTTTCTTACAGCGGCGTCACCTGGCCGTTCACCGACCACGCGTAGGCGGTTTCCAAATGACTTGGATACGACCGCTAACAGGGCCGACCCAATACTACGGCCCAAGGTCGACTCCTAACATATTCTATTTCTATTTTATGATTTTATCAATGTAGAAAAAATGGTTACGCAGAAATAGAAATCTTGATCGGTAACCATAATTAATTTGTTAATAAAATTATTCTATATTGGTCCTTAACGGGTCGGGCTAGGTCAGAATAACTGAGATTTAGTCTTGCCTTTCGTGTCTAACGGGTATCGATAACCGTAACGGTCTAGAAAGCCATATTGGTGTCCAATAGGATGCGGCCCATGGATGGCTCATGTACTATGACCCATATAGTAAGATAGGCCCAACTTCGAGGATATCTCAACAAAGCCTTAATGGATTTAGGGGCATATGTTGGAGAAGATTGCAAAATAGAGAGCCAATAAAAATAGGGGACACCTAAATCAGATATGGGGGTCTAATTTTGGTGCTCTTGTTGGACGAATAAATAGCGATCTCGACTACTCATCCTCTTTAATTGGACCCGCTCCAATACCCATAGCAAAATTCCGTTCCTCTTTCTTGAAGATAGAATCTTCCTCCAGGGCTCCCATATTCATCTTCTCGAGTCTTCTTAAGTCCCATATTCCTTCTCTCTTCTTACCCAATCCAAAGCAGTAATGTTCTCCTAGATACATTGTTTTTGTTATGAATCTAAGCTAATAGTATATATCTTAGGACATAGCAAAAGTTACATATCTAAAAAGGCAAAGTGACTGTGTTACATATGATTGGTTTACACTACTACAGAATTGATTTTGCATGGTGTTTGAATTTCATTTTCCATGGCGGGCATTTGAGAAACCGCCACGGAAAATACCCTAATTAACCGTGGCGGGCATTTTTCATTAACCGTGACAGTTTTAATAACCGCCACGGTAAATTGATTAACTGTGGCGGTTTTTATAAAAAAAACCGCCATGGTAAATGAAGCCCAGCCCAAGAGCCAAACAGGCCCAGATCCAATCCGAAAGCCCATTCCAGTCTCTCATATATATAAGGAGAGCTAGGGTTTCATTTCACACTTCCTCATTTTCTCCCCGCCCACACTTCCCCTCCCGATCCGCCCTCCACCGAGCTCCTCCCCCTTCCCTCCCGATCCACGCGCGCGCTCCGGGCCGACGCGCCGACGCTCCCCTCCCTCCCTCTCCATGGTGGCGGCCTCCCTACCCTCTCTCCCCCCCGAGCCGGCCTCCCTACCATCTCCTCCCCCGAGGCGGCGCGGATCGAGCCCCTGGCGGGCTCCGGCGGGCGGGCACCGGCGGCGACGCTGCCGGCCGGGCGGCGAGATCCCGGCCCCCTCCGGCCGTGCGCGGCGACATCCAGCCCGGGTGCTTCCCGGACGGCGCAGGCGGCGCGGCGGCACTCATGGCGACGAACGGCGGCGCGCCGACCTCTACTCGCGGATCCGGGCGACGAACGACCTTCTCTCCGAGCTCCTCCGCGCGGATCCGGGCGAAGCGCGGGCGCATCCCGGACGCGAGCTAGGGCGGGCCGCCGCCCGGCGGCGATGGAGGACCCGACGACGGCGGCGGCGGCGGGCGCGGCCAGCCGATCCGGGGCCCGTTTGGGCCTAGATCCGGTATTTTCATTTTTTTTTTTTTTTTAATGGTGGCGGGCATTTGGGCTACCGTAAAACCGCCACGAAAACCCTACGCATGGCGGACACGAAAACCGCCACGGAAATAAAATTTGCCCGCCACCATTAATCAGATTTGTAGTAGTGTTAGCTTGGTCCATAGTCAATTGAAGGTTGATAACTCCTCCTTAATTAATTATATATAGGTGTAATATGTATTGCTTTCCATTTCCCTTTGCATTTTGCGTTTACTGTGGTTTAGCCAAAAAGCATGTAAATTCCTAATAGTCTATCTCATACAGCGAACTGACTTTAGCGCAATGATAACAAAAAATATGTACAACAACACGTTTTTGGATTCTAGGAGTCTTGAAGAATTAGATATTTGCAGGGTTTAAGTCTGAATAGCCTATCTTGGTTGGAGTGGAGCGACTAGACATAACGAATGCTCTGCACAACAATTGCACACAAGGTTGTTTTTTTTTAAAAAAAAAAATCACCCACACAGTTTTGACTTTCGAGACCTACTTTTCAGTTTTGTCAGTGCTCGAGAGGTAGACTATGATTTGGCAAAAAGAAACTGGTAAAATCAAAATTTTGGCCTGCTATATCACCTCAAATAAGATTACCATTCATATTTCAGATCCAATTTCTTAACGCACACTAACGAACTCCTAAATCTTTCGTACTTTACACTATATATTGTTATGCATCCTACTCAATAATCCTACTTACCAGCTTTGTGGGAAAAGAGAAAAGGATACGGAGAGGATGATAAGCTCCCACACCTGGGAGTTCAAGACAGGAATGAAAGCACCCATTTGTCGAGGCTGGGTGTGGCTTTGATTGAAGCCATGTGTTTCAATTCCTGCTATTAGGACTCCCAAACTTGTCGGGGTAAGTTCGATCTTGTGTGCATCCATCTATCTATTTGTAGAATGTGTGTGCAATTTAACTTAACATGAACAAATAATTGCTTGATTTAGGCACAGTAGTATATCGACCTAAGGGCACTCATAATACAGACCCTACCGTAGAGTCTAAGCCTATTTATTGGAGAGGTCCATATAGTAACCAGTTGTTTTTAATCTTAAAAACAACTGGGTTTTATCCTTCCACTTTAAGATAACTATATTTAAACGAATTTGCTACTATATTTACAATGACTTTCGGCGGCGTAGGACGGCCCGGGGGCAATGCCAAAGACCGGCACTAGGGTGGCAAAGGGTCGCCTGGGGCGGTAGGGCGCGGCCGGAGGCTGGCACTACTACCTATTTGATTTTCGTGGCGGTTTTTTTTTTTTTTTTCGTGGCGGTTTTAGCGAAGGTCACGGTTAATCAGGCCAGAAAACCGTCATCATTAATCAGAAAAAAATATAAAAAACAAAAAAATCCAAATCCGGGCCCAAACGGCCCCACATCTGGGCTAGGCTTTTGCAGGCCGCCGTCGCCGCTGCCTGGATCCGACCGCCGGGGTTGTGATCTGGCCACCACCGCCTGGATTATGAGTGCGCTAACCTTGTTCTTTTGATTAGGTTTTAAATGTAGTCACCTAACCTTATTCTCCCAAAGATTATTAATATGCACCCATCAGTGCAAGGTTCTCCTTCTACCAGCAGCCAAATTAAGCACCTCTTGACGACAACCTGGTGCACACAGCATCACCAACAAATTAAACAAGAGCTTTTGGATCTAACAGCATCACCAATAAACAAGAACATAAGTACTTTGTGCTCTATTTACACTTCAGTGAGATGCATCATTCATGACAGAAAAAACACTAGCACACACTAGCCGAGCCTCTTGCTGATGACGCCCTCAACGGAGCCGACGAAGGCGAAGGTGCCGACGACGAAGCAGACGGCGCTGAATGCCTGGAGCGCGACCCACGTCCGCGTCCACGGCCGGACCCCCTGCTGGACGCAGTACATCTCGACGGGGAGGTAGATGGCGAGGGGCCAGAAGACGACGGCGCCCAGCACGCCCAGCACCTCGTTGAAGTAGGGGAAGAGCAGGGCCAGCCCCGTGGTGCTCGCCACGTACGCCGTCCGGAAGCACACCCGCTGCAGGTTCAGCCCGTAGCTCCACCTCCACGACGCCGGCACGCCGGGCACCTTCACGGCGTAGGATTTGTTCACGAACGCGCTGTTCGGGAACCTGGCCGCGAAAGACCGGTCCGCGAAGGTGAAGATCTGCTGGCTGAACATCTGCATGAAACAGAGCCAAGTCTCTGAAGTGACGGCTTTGTTTTGTCAGAGAGAAACTAGCGGTTTTTGCCTGCATTGCAGGTGGTGGCGACATGACCGTGCGTGCATTGCATTTCCTGTGTCAGTCACTTGCTGACTCTGACCTGGTAGCCACCGAGCAGGTGGAGCACGATGCAGGCGTTGGCGAAGTCGATGAGCCAGTACGGCTCGTAGAAGCCGAAGCCGGTGAGAAGGTTGCCCGGCGCGTCGTTGCCGAAGGCGGCGTACCCGAAACAACTGACGGCGAGATAGACGAAGGTGGTTGCCAGGACCCCGATCACGTTCCCCTTCCGCATCGTCTCGCCCTCAGGTGGCGGCGACTTGAGCGTGTCCTGTTATGATTAGCTGCAAATTTTCAGCCAAAGCATACCAGTACTATCTCCACTGAAATGATCGAACACTGACACACGCTCTGAAAAAGTGAAGATGACTGTATATATACCTGTATCTCCAGTAGGACAATGGTGTACGGGTAGGCGAATGCGATGTCGCCGATGGCCTGCGCGACTCGCCAGACTTTCTGCGCCGGGGTGCTCATCGGAACTCCGGCGATGCTTCCTTTGATCGCCCCATTTTCTGAAACGCACAAGATTATTCACATCCAAGATTTCCTGCGTCAATAATGCTGATGAACCTCTACTAAAATTGCCGAGCATCATGTCAGTCAGTCACCTATGGTCTTGGCGAGGCCGAGGCCGAGGCCGATGGTGGAGTAGGTGAAGGACATGACGGCGGCGACGACGGAGAGCCAGGCCATGTTGTGGAAGTTTGGTATGAAGGACAGCACCACCTGGGACGCCCCGAAGAGCAGCATGTAGAGGTGATCACCGCCGGCGCCACAGGGTGCGTCGCGGCCTTGGCTGTGGTAGCAGTTGGCCTTCATGATCGCCCTGCCAGTGTGCTCTCATGATCTCAGCAGCGGAGCTACCATTACCGTGCATGGCTGGCCCGGTGGAAATCCAGGAAATCGAAGAGCGGGAATGGATCGGCGTACGTACCCGAGGCATGTCGCAGTGGTGATGGTGTAGGCGACTGCCGTCCCGTACAGGTTGAGGTACTGGAGCAGGCCGCAGAGCCAGGTGCGCTTCTCCCCTGCACGCGGGCGTTGCTCATGAGTCACCATGGAAAGATACCAGAACAAAGGCACAGTATTCTACACGGAGCTACTAGTTCATCAAAAAGACGACAGGATCGGAACAAAGAACAAGGATGGAAGACGCACGGTCGCAAGAACGCAAGAAAAGGCATGTGCTGCGTGCTTACCCAGGTGCGTCCTGACGGCGTCCATGTAGGTGTAGTTCCTCTGGCGTTTCTGGGAGTCGTCACCGTCAGAGCCAACCGGGGACCTGTAGCAGTGGGTTTGGAGGTAGGCGGAGAGGTAGGTGACGAAGGCGAAGCAGAGCAAGGCGACGGGGCCGCCCACCCAGCCCAGCTGCGCGACGCTCCACGAGAGCGCCAGCACGCCGGCGCCGATTATGGCGGTGATGATGTGCGCGAAGCAGGTCCATATGTTGCCTGCCGCCCGCCGCCCATCGTATCGGTGACGACGACGAAGACGACGAGAGAACGCGCAAAGAAAGGAAGAAATTCAATCACTTGATCCATTCGACGCAACAGGCGCGGGAGGGAGTCAGGGAGATAAGGTGTCAGTGGTGGTGGTGGTACCGGTGCGCGCGGCGTGGCCGTCGTCGTCGAGCTCGGGGCCGCCGGCAGCGGCGCCGACGTCCAGAGAGTGGCTGCCGTCGTGGTGCGCCATTGGCCAGCGGCGTTGGAGGAAGCCTGAAGAGGAGAGGACTGAAGACTAGCGCTAGCGTGGACTAATAGTGAGCAAAGAGGATAGCATAGCTCATCGCTAGCAATCCTTGTCACCCAACGTATTGGTGGGTGGTTTGGAGAGGCTGAGGATCCAAGACCTTGGGCGGAGACTTTTGTCTCGTCGACAGGAACGCCGGCCGGGATCCGGATCCGGCTAGCGTGAGCGTGGCGCACTGGGTTTCGTGCTACTGGTACCGGTAGTAGTAGTACGAAGCAGGACGACCTAGCTGCCGGATCTCGCGATTCTCTGACGAGTCCAAGCAGCTGCTTGCTGTGATCATGTCATTTGCAGTTGCAGACAAAAAGACGAAAACGGGGGGAGGATAACGACGTGGGCCACATGCGTTGCCAAGATTGTCCGTCTTCAAGCGAGGCGAGTAATAACTTGCACGAAACGAGAGATTTTTCCGGGGCTACTCACTGATTGATGCGTCGATTGATTGATTGCTTTCGGAGCCGTTTCGCCGACGGCCGGGCGTTGGCGTTGGTGTTGGCGTTGGCGTTGGCTTGGCTGATTAATAAGCGTTCTATCACGATCTCTTTTGCCTTCCCGGATGGGCAAGTCACTCTACTTCGGCTGAGAGAGCCTGACTGTCTGAGACGCACGCCCTCACTTCTCTCGTGCTCCTCAATCCTCATCCAGGCAGCATGACTCATGAGAGTCATGAGCATCCACGGCACCACCTCACCTACCAGCAGAGGAGAAGATCATATATGAGGGTCGCCAGTCGCCATTCTGATGATGATGACATGGTTGGCATGGCGCTTCGTTCACGGGTCACGTGGTGGCCGCGGCCACAAGGCCATGACCATCTTTATCTACTCTGACTCCATCATTGATCGATGGACAGAGACAGTCAGGCAGATCCTGAGTCATGGCGGTCTACCAATGAAATCACCCTCCGGAAGGCATCCGTGTCCGTCAAGAACAAATGGACCGGCAGCGACTGACGGCCTGACACCGATGAAGCTTAAAAAAAAAACTGGAGCATGTGTCCACGGCATGCTGAATGCTGAAAGCAGTAAGCGAACAGAAAGGCATCAGTTATTCCTCAGTGCTCGCGGCACCTCCTGATAAACTTGACATCTCGAGTACTCCCTCCGTTCTACAATACTTTGCAATTCTTTTGGCTCATATAAATTTGCAATTTCTTTGACTCATATAAAACTGTTTGTTTGATTCCTTATTCATATTTTTATGTAAATTATAAAACAAACAAAACGTCATTACAATATCTTTAGTGATGTAATAAGTCATAACAAAAGTGATAATATTTATTAAAAAAGTTGAATAAGACTAGAGGTCAAAAACACGCTTTATATGAAATAAAGAATTGCAAGTATTGTGGAACGGAGGGAGTACAACCTGAAAGTCCTATCATTCAGAATGCGTCCAGGACAATTGATGTTTTTACCAACTACTCAAGATTGTTGATGTGGAGATGCGCTGATTACGTATAAGCATGAAAATTCAGCCCATCTTATATGCTTTTTTTTTTGGCTAGGTCATACATTCCTACCCGGCCCTTGCTGAGATTTTTGCGCCACTGTCATGTACTCAGAGTACGCAGAGGCAGAGCAGGAAGTTATGATCGAATAATAAAATACAGGGCCACAGGGGTGCTTGGAATCAAGTGGCATATTCAGTTTGATTCATTCATGGACCACCAGCGTATATATAGATATAGTACTCACACAGAACAAAACTGGATCAGTCCTATGTTTTTTTTAATAAAGAAAAAGAAACAAGGTGATGGTATTCATCAGTTCATGAGCCATCATCGTGAAACTGCAAACGAATCAACAAATGTAGGCTTAGCTCGCCAGCAGCCAAAAAATGGGGCCTTCCTGAGGAGCTCAACCGCGTGATGGTATTCATAAGCCGTATCCTGCAACAGGAACAGAAAACCAGACACGTTTATAGTGAATTCTTGGCTTGTAGCAGGTGAATAAATAGGAAGCACCTAGCGGAATTCAAACACTGTGTTATTAAACATCAGTTTATCCAAGGTACCACGAATACCTTAAGTGCACGGTAAGATAGCTCCTCACACTTAAGTTGACCTATCAATGGATGTTCAAGGGACACAAATGCTTCTAGTAGTCTTCTCCTGGGACAATAGTCAACACACAGTCCTCTCAACAATTTTGCATCAGAATTGCGATGGAAGAAATTAATGGAAGCAAGGACCCTCTCACTTGCAGAGCAATGACTCAGTGGAGGGCAAGTGTGCCGCCTTTGAAGACGTTCCTTGTTTCCTACCAGTTGTTCCTAAGACAACTTCATGCGAATCGGATTTATTCCAACAAATCGAGTATCTAGTAAAAGATAAATGACAAAGGTAAGGCTTCAGTGAAAAAGAATGGCACAATAAAAGGTTGCGTAAAGAAAAAGACAGAAGGGGGAAAAATGT
This sequence comes from Hyparrhenia diplandra, assembly GCA_015847255.1. NCBI lineage: Eukaryota > Viridiplantae > Streptophyta > Magnoliopsida > Poales > Poaceae > Hyparrhenia > Hyparrhenia diplandra. The sequence goes on along the minus strand of JADLZK010005357.1, from coordinate 5,865 downwards.
CCAGCTCATGGAACAAACCGTATACTACCCGCATGTCAAGGGGGGTACGTCTCCAGAAATCTGTTGAAACTCTGTTGGTGGGACAGCTGCCTGAAAAACCTTTGGCTGCAGATAGAAATGATTCATTACCATGGAAAAGTTACTGCAACAAAAGAAAAGGAAGACCAACCTTCTGTGTTTTAAAAGGAGGCGGCAATTTGCTAGATAGAGAGGACAGGCGAGCATCGAGAGCTTTCTTGATATTATTTTCAATAGAGAACCCTTCAGGAGCACCATCAGGTAATTGTCCAATAGTAATGGTGGACAAATACAAGGGTTCCAGTATATGTGATAGCAATGCACCTGTTGAGGTATGCACGGAAAGAGCATTAATCCCACTTGGGCACTTTGTAACCACTAAAGTGCATAATATAACAAAAGAGTGGCAATGGGATGCAAGAAAATAGCAATGCTGAATTGCTGATGCATAGCCAATTCTGTGTTGACATAGAAGCCAGAAATTCCACAGACACAAATGTTATAACAACCGTTACATGATGAATAGTCCATGGTAAAAATTTCTGATCTTATCAACAGAAGTGGGAATTGATTCAGAGACTGTCATTGGCACGAACCTTGGATTCCTACAACACTCCAGCGGGTGATTTTGTCAAAGCAGCTCATGGACAATGTTATATCACCACGCCCTGGCTTCCTTTTGAACAAAGCCAATGTCTGATATACAGAGTAGTATATATTAGAAAATAAATGACAAATTAATATGAGGAAATATAGTTTTAGTTAAAAAGGTAGCGGTATAATGAATTCAATTTCTGTTGATAGAACTGATGAAAAGGTCAGCATGTCCACATTGGACCGTATCAAACACTTACAGAGTGTAAACTGTAATCCCCCATTAAGAACTGAAAAAACAGTGTAAGCAGTCCAGTTCCACTGTTCCAGATTAACTGGACAGTTGCACAGGGGTCACTAAAGTCAACTAGCTAGGAGCACGACACTCCCATGCTTTTGTTTTTTTGAAGATACAAGGGAAGCAGACAAAATCATGAAACCATCATAACTAAAGTACATCTGATTTTTAAACTAAACAATACTCAAGCCAAGGACCATGGAAGGCACTACCATACTTAAAAGGTTAGGGTAAATGAAAATTAGCAGCTCAAAACTTTAAAGGTACTGCTATGTAGAACACCAACATCAAGATAGAAGAAGCATACCGACATTCGCACTAGCTAGCTGTTCTCTTGGCATTTCCGACTGCGATGGTGGTACTGGCATGACTCCACCTACAAAAATTCACCAAATCAACTGGAACCATCAAACTATGCTCTCAGGATATTGCCACAACCGACAAGATTTTTTTTTTTTTTTTTGATAGAATGGGTCTGAGAAAGTGCAGCAGCAGCACTATCAATTTACATTGAAAGATGCAGGGTTGTTGAAAAAATAGTCCGGACAATTCAAAATTTAGCTATTCCTAAGTTAGCATTGTCTTCTACATAGCATGCATGATCTAGAACAAGCAATCGAAATCCAACGAAAGAACATCAGCGTTTACTCGCTGCCATGGCACATACATGGGACCTGGGTGATGTAAAGATGAAGGCAGTACCCATCCCTCAGCCTCCATCTCCCACCATCCACGGAAGCAACCAGCCACTCAGGCGGGGCGCCGCGGCTGATCTCAGAGTAGATGAGGCGGAGCAGCGCGCGGCGAGCCATGACCTCGGCGTGCGCGTCGTGGACGAGGTCCCCGCGGGCGCTGAGCATCGAGGCACCGAGGCACTTGGTGCCGGTGCCCATGGAGAGGACAGTGAGGCTGCGTGGGTCATGCGGGAGTGGAGAGGAGGAAGGCGGCAAGGACCGTGGACTCGCGCCCCTGCGGCTTCCCTTTCTTGGGCAGGGAGCGGTAGTGCCGGAGCGCCGCCGAGGACAAGGCCTCCGCCCAGGAGGAGGGGGCGGCGGCGCCCCCTTGTGGCGGCGCCGGGGAGGAGGACATCATGGAGGACGACGTCGATGGGTCGTCGGGAGCAGGGAATCTACACAAGGGCACCTTTGTATTAAAACCTCCTTGTCACGAGAGTTTTTTTTTTTTAAAAAATACTGAATCAACAGGGATGAATTACTGTCCTAGTATACCAGAGTAACGTGGACAACTTTTTACAACCCTGTAGTTTTGCATAAAAGAATTAAAATTAAGGCCTCGTTTAGTTGGTTCAAAAATTTGCAAAAAGCACTGCTGTTTTGTAGCACATTGTAGCACGTTTCGTTTATTTGTGGTAAATATTATCATACCATAGCGTAATTAGGCTTAAAAGAATCGTCTCGCAATGTACATCTAAACTGTGTAATTATTTACTTTACTTTTACCTACATTTCATAATTCGAACATATACCTTTGCTAAATGTAATGTGATGTGATGGAGAGAGAAGAGAAAAATGTTAGAAACTTTAGCCATCTAAACGAGGCCTAAATGAAACTTTTTTTTTTGCGAAACAAATTTAAATAAGACCTGATTTGTGCAACAAAATTAAATAGGACTCGGAACTGGTGTCAGTTTAGGAAAATGAAACTGAAACTATAGAAATTTCTGACATGTAAATGGCTCAGAAGGCAACGGCAGATTTTTAAATGGACCAAAATCACTAACAAAGAAAAACTGAAGCATGGCACACAGAATTTCTTAAACATTTGAACTCATGGAGCAAAAGATTAGCAGTCGAATAGAGGAGGCGAGAAAATAAGAGGAATAAGTTGAGCGTACCTGTTGCCCATTTCACTTTGGCATTTAACCGAACACCTGATGGTTAGCACCCCATTCAAAGTCGTTCATCGAACCATAGCCCGACAGCGCAGAGGCAACCCCGGCGATTGAGCGGCTGCTATGGCAGCTCGCAGCGACATTGAACCTGGCTGTGGGGCGGGGACGGGACAGGGCGGGGGCGGTGGAGACGATGTCGTGAGCCTGCGACGGCGCGGGGTGGGGGTGGGAGGCCAAGTGGTGGACGCGACGGGAGCACGCCAGCACGGGGAGAGGTGGTCGAGGCGAGTTACGGAGTGGAGGGCGGGGCGGTGGAGGCGACGGGCGTGGTGCGGGACTGGGCGTGGAGGGTAGTGGGAGGGCAGGAGGGCCGCGCGTAGGGAGGCCTTGTTTAGATTGCTAACCTCATGTCACATACACTGTAAAGACGCTTTCGTTTGTTAGTGGTAAATATCATCCTACTATGGAATAACTAGGGCTTAAAAGAATCGCCTCGCAATTTACATCTAAACTGTGTAATTAGTTATTTTTTTTTTCCTACATTTAATACTCCAAACATATGTCTTTTTGGTGTATTTAATGTGATGTGATGGAGAGAAAGTGAAAAAAAAGGTTAGAAATTTTAACAAACAAGGCCCGAGTCTCGATGGGATGGATGGCGGCAAAAGAAGTTGCAGGAGCCGACGTTTTTGTATTTCACGAACGAGCATGATGGAGTCGGGCAGTCACTGCTAAAAAGTCTTTTACAAGGTATTTAATGGTGACCGTTTTTTTAAAATCTCTAGGGTTGATGCCCGATTAACCATGGCGGTTTTTATTAACCGTGGTGGTTTACGGTTATGAAAACCGCCACGCAAAATCGATTAACCATGGCGAAACACGGTGGCGACGCACCCCTCCCCCTCCACGATGGCGGCAGCGACCCTCCCTAGCCACCACGGCCATGGGGGGCGGCGGGCGACCATGGTGGCGGCGCCCCCCCCGGCGGCGGCACTCGCCGACGAGAGATGCTCCAAGGACAAGATGCTCCAGCTGCCGCGAATTCGGGCGGCATGGAGGGCGGATTTGGTGGCGCACGCCCGGATCTAGTGGCGGCATACGCCCGATCCGGTGGCGCACCGGCAGGGGCGCGCCCCGCATCCCGATCCGTTAGGGTTTGGGATTTGGGCGTGTTTTCTTTTATTATTTTTTTTTTGATTAACCGCATGATTAATCGCTGATTTACGTGACCTTTACTTCGTGGCGCTTTCAAAAACTGCCACGAAAATAAAAAAAACTCCAAAAACTCCACCGAAAATCTTGAATGCAGTAGTGGGTGATGCGTCTGCCGATTGCTTTCCCCTGCTTTTTAGTTGTAGATACAGAGATGAATATTTTGTACATGATGACAATGGTGCACTTTCAAACAAGTATAAAAAAAAGATTGTGAAGATTTATAATTTTATTAGATACGAGGAGGCCGGACACTATATTTTTCTCAAATTTCATCAACAGACTAATCTTATTTAAAAGGAAACAAAACAATACAAAACTTTTAATAGATTTACACAATTATGCAGATTACATGGAAAACGTCATTTCTACAAACAATTTCTTATAGGAAAAAGTCTACATAACCAGCTCCATAGGATCGATCGACTACAACACCCCAAAACTATAAAACCGGATATTTTGCTCTGTGAACTTTCCAAAACCACTTAAATAACTCCCAAGTGGTTTTTGATGGTGGTTTTGCCACCCGTGTGAACAACGACGTGGCAATGGCCCACATGTCAGCCACCCTCTCTGTTAAAAGAACCCAGTACTAGCTAGGGCGATATGCAAACGTACAAGCCTTGTGGATATGGTCGTCGTCGAGCTTTACAATTGGTCTTTTGGGACAAAACCATGAAATTGGCCAACGTGCCTTTCCAGAGTCCCCCTCCCGCTCCTGGGGAAACGGGAATTTCTCTAAAGCGTCTGTCTCCAAATCGAACACAAATACCCAGTGCCTCATGTAGTTAAGAACGTGCACTGCATAGTAGATGCAATTTCGCCTGATGGCGGCAGCAGGGAACTCGTGAGCAGCCAAGGCGAACGCATCGCCCCGCCCCAGGAAGAGCGAGTAACCTCCAAGGTCCATCACTCTCGCCAAGCTCCAGGACAGAACCCGGCATCAACAAGTTATTACTGGGTCTGTAGACTTCCGCAAAGGACGGGTGGCGGTCGTGGAATAACACGACGAGCAGCAGCTCGCCGTTGCAGGTCACAAAGTGCGCGGCGCGCGCGCCATGCACCGTCTTGCCGCACCTGCGGTTGCACAGCCCATGGATCTCATACGCAACGTACATGCGTCGGAGAAGCACCGGAGGGAGCCCGTCGTCGTCCCAAGGTTGAGGTCGTAGACGTCCAAATTTGTGAACGAGTCCATGCAGTACATGTTGCCTCCGTGGAACGCGACGCTGTGGAGCCGCTCACAGGCATACACCTCGGCCACCGCACTCCACGCGGCGTCCCCGGGCCGCCAGAAGAATAAGTTGTGGAACACGCATTCCCTGGCCTGCGTCGCGACCGCCATCCAGCCCGACGACGACGCCGAGGCGAGCGGGTCGGCGGAGAGGAAGACCTGGAGGACGTCGGTCAGCGGAGGGAGCCGGATCTCGGCGCCGGAGCAGGGCTCCCACAGCACAAGCCGCGTAGGGATTGCTCGTCGTCAGCCAGCGCCAGCCACCCGCGCGGCGTGCCACAGCAGTAGGGGAGCCCGGGTGGGCCGGCGAGCTGGATGCGTCTAAGGCCGGCAAGGAGCCAGAGCGAGTAATCTCCGATTGGGACCTGTCTTCGCACCGGATTGGCGAGGCAGACGCGGGTGGCCACGACCCACGGGCGGTAGGGCGCGACGGGCAGAGGGGCGGAGGCCCGCCAGTGGGTGCAGACCTGGCGAACGTGGATGAGATCGCGCTCTGATGTCAGGCAGTCAGAGACGAGTCGGAGGAGATCGGCGGGTAAGGACGACCAATAGGAGGCCATAGCGCGGGCTACCAGGGCGCGCCTCTCGCTCTCGCATAGACGACGATACAACTAGTTTTGTACCTGCTAGGCGACTCTCACGGACGCTTTTATTATA
>JADLZK010005356.1:0-44082 GCA_015847255.1 Hyparrhenia diplandra | reverse complement strand
TACATGGTACTTCATAGAATAGAAATATGTCCAGATCCGATCTTATAGGCCGGCATGCGTGCTGTGACATCATGCTTAGCGAGAGGCTCGTGTCTGATCCTTCCACACGGCATATTCCCTCGTTGGCCTATATATACCACAATGCTTTTACAGCGTCCGATACTAATTCTATATGAAGATTGTTTGCTCGCTGAAGACAATTGAAGAACGCAGCTAGTAAAAAGTTAAGGAACATCCATTTTGAATACAATACAAAATACAAAACGCAGCAGGCACTGCATCGGTGGCCTGTGCTCGATCGGCTGATTGGAGGCATCCTTTCCTTTCTAGACCTTCGAGATTCCATGGATGCGGCATGTGCTCGTCAGGTCTTCACATCTAACCGTTGCAAACAAGGATAATCTCTGTTAAATGGTATTGATACTTGTACACGTGATCTTCTCACGTTAGGATGTACTTAGTACATTCCATGTTTGTAACTCAAGTCATAGATAGGATAGTCCTATACTTGTAACCCAAGATGTAATCTTCTTGTTGTACAAGGCACATGGGGCTTTCCACGAATATATTAACATGTAACCGAGGGTCCTAGGGACTCAACTCGTTTCCCCAATTCTCACATGGTATCAAAGCCATTCAATTCCACACACAGAAATCACCCATGGCGTTCCAACTCTCGTCATCCGGTGAGTATTGGTTTCCAGCTAATAGACCATAAACTTTGTAGAATTGTATAATAATGACAATATCAGATAAATTGACACGTCTAGTAGATTTGATTTACTATAATACTGCTGTGCAGTACTATGGGGCACTGTAAAAGCCTCTGATCTGGCCTCATAATTTCAGAGATCGCAGAAAGACTGCCGCCCCCAAAAAAAAAAAAAAGTTCTTGTTGTTTAAAAAACTCTGGCATGGCACCGAAAGATAACGATGGCACTGGTTAATTGTCGTGGTCCGAGGCCCTGTATATATAATTAACAAAGTTCTATGGATCCGGCAGTCGGCGAGCTTTTCAGTTCAGATAGAGGCCTCGTCGAGGATCAGGGTCAGGCGAGCTCTGAATAATTCTGCAGGTGCGTGTGCGAATTATGCAGGGAGCAGTTGAGACAGTTGGACACACAGTAGATCATCATACGGCCGGATACCATAGCAACTAAATTTGCTCTCTGATTTCTCCATTTTGGCAAGAAAACAAAATGAAAAAAAAAAAAAAACAGATAGAAGAAAAAAGACTTGAGTCGCCTGGCTGGAATGTTGGCTGGATCATATGCTGCGTGCGCCACGCCAAGAAACCAACGCTCACTTGTTCCGTCTTGGCTGCAAGCAATAATTTGCAGCCACGAGCCAACGGAGCTCGTCCAGCAGTGCGATTACGCTCCTATTCTAATGCCATTATATCTGCATGATGGTTTTCTAAGGAAGGTAGCAGCGTCACATGCCATCATCGAGGTTGGGTTGTGCCCTGCATGATAAAAGGGAGAAATGATAAACTGCCCCTTGTGTCAAAAAAAAAACAGCCCCGTTTTTTTTTTTTTTTTCTTTGCGCACTCCAGTGAATTTTTCTAGGAAGATTGCGTGGTTATGAGCAAATCTCAATGTACTATGGACTATGGTTCATCACACACGAAGAAAGAAAGAAAACCACATGCTCCAGCAATGCGTGGGCGACGACGTGATTTCTTGGCGATTAGCGGTATCGATTTCGCATGAGCTGTTCTACAACGAAGTTAATTTTTTAGAAGAAAATCGTTCCGAAGCAACTGGGGACGATCGTCAATATCTTTTTAATGGGATCAGAATTATTAAATGTGGATAGCAATGCAAGAACTAGCAGCTTTTCTTTAGAACGAAGAGAATGTTACTTTGCAAGTTGCTTACGAATCCCTCCAGATTGCTGATACCCTAATGAGGAGCAGGTCACATGCATTGGAATGGATAGAACTCAACCAGCTAGCTAGTCTCTTTAATTGCAATGCTGTTGGTCGTGCTGTTGTTGCAAGTGTTATTATTACTAATGGCTATAAGTTAGTACAAAATCAGAATCCAGAGCACTACTTCTATGATGCTGTTATTGACGTTGCCAAAAGATATATATCTGCCTTTTGTAATGTAAAGTTAGTGAAACCCCTCATCTGTAAGAGGACTACCTGCAGAATCAGATCTCTGAGCTGTTAACTGTCCTTGTGATATCCATGGCTATAGCTGCTGGAGTAGTACACACCTTATCAATAAGAGATGATGGAACTATCACCACTGAACGAACATGCAAAAACAAACATGCCGATATCAGATACAGAGTAGTACAGGTTGTTCATGGAGAAAAAAGCATGCAGCAGCTACAGCCCTACTGGAACACCAACCAAGCATCGGCCTAATCAGATTGTACTACCGGCTCACGGATTGCAGGCATACAAGAAAAGGGATGAGGCCTTTTGCATGCACTTGTAAAGAACTAACAATCTGTTAGTTAATCAACGAGCTTATCAACCACTCTGTAGTGTCACATCTACCAAATAGCTTGCGTCATTCATCCAACGAGAACATATATACTAGCACATGCCCTTATTGGAGGTTGACATCCGCAGAGAGGTTAACTACTTAACTACCATTACATCATCAACAACAATAGCACAAGGAAAAGGCCAGAGCCTCATAACTAACTACTCCTAATATACTTGCAAAGCAAACAAGTCTCGTGTGAAGTATTATATCTGAAATTTGCCTGCGGGACAATAAAAAAGGTATTGTGGTCGATCTCAAAGACATTCAGAATATATTTGTTTAAGCTGCAGCTTTTAGGTTTTTTTGGCTTCTGGCTGTTAGCTTTTTGCTATTTGGCTTTCCTACAATTGAGCTTCTCAGCACACCAAAAGTCAGAAAAACTCCTTGTCGTAGTGTGCTTTTCATTTCCTCGGAAGCTAGCTTTTCAAAAATCGAAATCCAACTTAGCTGCTAGATGTTTGTTTCAACTAGTAGTAGCTGGCAGAGAAAAAAATATAAACAAACAGTCCCTTACTCTGCGATTGTGCCTGATGCCCTAATGTACATAGCAAAATTGTGTTTTTGACTCTAGGACACCGCACATTATATCATGATAATGGTAATTAAATCATATGGAGCCAATTTTTCCTGTTCATGTATACAAATTTTGCCATTATATCAACAATTAAGTAGTATATACCGGGAAAAAAAAAATATACAGGCTTTCTTGGTGGCAAAATATAAAGGAGTAGGAGGTAACCATAAAGGAACTCCGATCCTTTGAGCTGATCAACAAACTTAGTCATAATTCATCACGTCCATCTATCATCCGGCCGCCATGCATTATCTTGCTTGGCCTAACATGCAAGAGCAAGGCACAGCGATATGTGCGTGGATAATGGAAGAAATGCCAGAGGGCCAGAGGGAGCAGGGCACATGCGGAACACTTGGCATGCGGGGGCAATGCTGTGGTTGGGCATGCGTGAAACTGTTGGTGGATGTATGGTTTTGTTGTGGATCGGACAGGCATATGGGGGACATGAGAGGACCTAGCTAATAGCTATATAGCATCAACATTATCCTCCATCTGCTGCATCCATTGGTCACTTGATCTATAGGTCAACCCAACAAACGCATAGGACCGGAATTTATAGTACTAGTGCTACTACTAGAATACATGAACATTCCAGTTTACCACTAGAATATGTGAAAGTTGGCAATAGTTAAACTATCTTGTGCGTATATGCATAAGAATTGACAGCCATTCCCAAAGATTGCATTGGCCTTAAACATTATCCCGTATCAAGCGCGCGACCTCTGAAGGACCACCAGTTGTTAAAGAACAATGACGACGATGCACGCTGACGCTGCTGGTTAATCATTCATTTTGCTAATATAAACGATAATATGGTAATGGTGGAGTAGTACTACTGCTGCCACTAACTACTAACTGTAGGTTGAATTCTCTATCAAGTCGAGCTGGCATTTGATACTAGATACCGGTCAGCCAATAAGATAGCTAGGCACAGCTGCATGCATCCATTTTTTTCTTCTGATTTCCCCAGAGCTGGCTAGCTATAGCTTAGGCGATGCTTGCGTGATTGCTGGAAGCTAGCTGCACACATCGTCACAGGCCTAGCTAACGTGCTCCATAAATAATGCATCCTGCGTAGTATGGGTGTGTACGTATCACTGAATGGAGTCCCATGCATATACACTAGTAGCTCCTAGTATGCGTGTACTATCCATTTCTGTAAGCACAAGGAAAGGTGCAGACGCATATCGATATCCTTCTTCACGGGCACACACACGCGGCGTCCCAGCGATCGATGATAGCCGATCTCTATGCGTCGTCGTGTAGTGTAGCTCATCATATGACGTTCTCTGGATCGGAGTCTGGACCTCCCTCATCTCGATCGATCCATCGATCACCTTAGCGCGCATGCAGCTAGTAGCAGCCTTATCCGAGCATGGCGCCGCGCGTACTGCACGGTGCTACTATACTGCTAGGTGTCATGATCGATTATTCAGAAGGACGAAGCATATCAGCAATGGCGTGGTCCTCCATCTCCCAAATGATGCATGACCGATCGTCTATATATCCAGCATCAGCAGAAACATTCTGCGGTCACTACACTGTTTGATCATGCTGCATGGATCATCGACCAGTGGATCGAGCATGCAAGCGGTGTTTGTTGCCGTTGCCCGGGGCGCATGCCATGTGGGGGTGGGGTGTGACGGCCGATGGATCGGAGGCAGAAAGGAGTCATGACGACCATCCATGGAGGAAAACGGCTTATGAATGCGAGCAGGCCACGACCCACGCTGGGTGCCACAGGGTAAGGGTTGATCGTTTCACTTTCATGCATGCCACATGCTTGATGAACCTGATACTGACGCGAACGCTGAATGCATGCGTGTCTCGTCATCTTCTCTCTGTCTTGCTGCTGGTGAAGATGAAGGCAACACAGTTGGCTACCAAGCACTGTTCGCGGCGTGCCACCTCGACGCCTCGTTACTTTGCTTGCAATCGTCCTGTTCGTGGCGTGCAGCGAGGCCGCGAGGGTACTGTAAGTTGGTGGAACAGTGAGTCGTCGTGTCAGTCTGGCAGGCACTGACTGCATACCCGCAATCAGGCAAGCAAGCATGTACTGTAGGAGTAATATGTGCTCCCTCTGCCTCCGTTCCTAAAAAAACATGTAATTATGGGAAGCGTGCAAAGTAATTTTTTTTTTTTTGATAAAGTTTATAGCAAAAGGTATTAGAAATTATGTCTCAAAATAAATTTATTATGAAAAATGTATTTCATAACTAATCTAATGATACTTAATTTGTCTCGTAATTTTTAGTATTTTATAAAATAATTTTAGTCAAAGTTTGTAAAATTTGACTTCTCGGGATATGAGAATTGTATGTTTTTGAAGGCGGTAGTACTATTGTAACTCCTATAATGCAGCAACTAGAGTACTGTCCTAGTGAAAATGTAGCTACTAGATTAGTGTGCGGTCAGAAAGAAAAGATTCAGTGGACGCGATCGGATGAATGAAGGTGTCAAATTTTGCGACCTAAACGAGGTCTCCAATTGGATTGTTTAGCAACGAGCAGGTAGCAGTTGGGCAGGCCCGAGATTGGATTCTGCACTCCGGTCCTCCCTCTGCCAATGCTGCTGTTGCTGGATCTCTGCTCTGACTCCACGGGTGGCGTCACGCAGCACCATGGCTGGCATGTGGGCCCAACCAGCCGCAGGTTGGACCGCCAGCCTGACCACCCGCTGCTCCCGTCAGCTGGGATTTTGGATCGGAGACCCGAGACCGAGAGCTCCATGTTGCCTGACGTCTGCCCGTGCCGGCGTGCCGTGACCTCTCCGGAAATTCGAATTTTGGCGCCCGTGCCGTGCCCTCTCCGGATCCACCACCACCTCACCAGCTGCAGACGGCTCCAGCCGAGGCGGGCGGCCGGGCCCGCATGCATGTGCCACGCACTCAAGCCGCCGTGTCACGTGCGCCGCATTCGCTCCTATCTAGACCTCCTGCTAGCACGTCACGTCACTCCACGGACACTACTTAGCTGGATCTTGGAAACGCCCGGCGTGCCACCAATTAGCAACCAATTATCCTGTTATCCATCCATCCATCCATCCATAATGCATCGATCCAGTCCGGCCAGCAACGTAACGGCGCCGGAGTAGGCGAAAATGTACGTACAAAGCAGTTGCAGCTAGCGATGATTATTGGCACGGAGTACTAACAACTCCCTATAATGCGCGCGCGAGAGAAAGGCCGCCGCCGGAGTATACAAATATGGGCACCATATCATACACGTACTGTACTGGTCTATAGGGCTACTGTATGTAATGTGCGTATACATCATCATAAATCCAACAGCCCTGCCGATCGATCGATTCGTGTGGCGCTTTCAAGAGTTTGTTGCCTGTACTGTACCGCAGCAGCTAGTCTCTCCTCGAGCAAACAAGACAGAGTGTCATGGGTGTACGAAAGGTGTCCAAGCACCAAACGTCCATCCGGAATACGACTACGATCGAGCAGTAGCACACACAGGAAACAATACGTACGCGTGTCCAAACAAAAGGAGGGATTTAAGTGCATGCAACAGCAAATTCAAGGGGTCCCGACTCCTCGCATCCATCGATCCGTTCATCATGGCCGCCAACGATGGTTGCCTCGGCCGCCGCGCGCCGCTCGCTCCGTTCGTCCATGTGCCCGGCCCGCGCTTTACAGCGACGCCTGTCCGGGTTGGTTTGCGATCGACGAGCAGCCTACAACGTCGTGGCCATGGGTTGGTTTAATTTGCGACGGCGTGAAGTGAAGGCTGCACGAGACGAGAGCTCAAAACACAAAAGGGCGCGCGCCTTTGCGTCGCTTTGGCGCCACCTTTACCTCGGTGGCTTTGGCATCTGCTCCGATCTGGCTGAGTTTTTGGATTGCTTTGCTTTCTCTCTCTCTCTCTCTCTCAGGTTCGTCTTGGTGTCGACTGGATATTGGATAGGGTTCAACAACTGTCAGTACAGTAGATGCCTATTGGCTACTCGTAGATCGATTGGTGCATGCATGAGCATGACGACGGTCTCTTTTTGAGTGGCAGCAAGGCATGGGCATGATGTCATTACTAGAACCAATATGGGGCAATCGCGCGGGCGCGTTGGTCCTTAATCTTAATCCACCCAATCAGTGTGGTGCCGTACAGGGAGTGCCGACGTCCTGCACATGTTACCCTAGGCCAAAAAGAAAATGGTCAGGCACAGTGTGAGGCCAACGTGCCTCCCTCTTGTTTATCCTGCTGACAGTCTTTACAGGCACGGAACTCCACGCCTGTGTTCGTCCCTCCGTGGTGGATGACGAGGATGACGCAAGGTGGCTGGGGCACGTGTCGCGATCCAGGGACGGGTCCGGTTGAGCGCAATCATTTTTTTTTTTTTTTTTTTTTTTTTTTTTTTTTTGAGAATTACACAGTATTGACCAGAGCGTAACCCTGGCTGCATCGGGAGCCGGAAACGCTGCACAGCCTGCACAAGCACAAAACTCCAAGCGTCCCAATCCAGTGTACAGTACGGTAGGAGTACTCCAAGCACTCCTCGGTCATGCCGGTGGTCAACCTGCATGCCAGGCTCCTCGATGTGCTGATGCGCACAGCGCACTTGCGCAGGCTTCACGTGCCATGCACGAGCTTGTGCTGTCAGACAGACAAAAAAAAAAAGAGGAGCCGTGTACTCGGCTGGGCCGGTTGTGTCCTGTGCCACCATCGACGGGGCCCGAGCCCAACATTACTGCTTGGGCTGTTGGTTGTAAGACAAGCGCAAGTCTGTAAAGTTTGCTAGCCCAGCGTGAGAGCAGTTTGCCGGGTTGGGCTGGGCTGGCCAGCCATTAGGCGAACCATCGGTTGAGGTTCTACCATACGGGCCCAGCTCAGATCAGATACGTATGATTTCCTACCATCGGTCTAGTCTAGTGTAAGGATTTCCTTGTATTTGGCTGTGTGACTTTCAATTCTGAGAGGCCTTGCTTTGGTAGCAGAGGAGATGACTCCAAGAGGAGCCCACCTGTCGCCGAAGCTCACTGAGCTGCTCACATCGTACTAAAATCATGAGCGAGAGAGACTGGTACGAAAACCCCACCTCTCGACCGCTCTTCTTCAGGATGATTGCTCTGTATTCAACAAAAGTCTTCAACAGTTGCTAGTGCCGTCCACGTGAAGAAAATTTCTCCATGAGTTGCCCGGCACTTCTTTCCATTCAAATTCCCTGACCAAGTTGGCCACGAAGTACTGTTGCTTCACTTGGAGTACACAGCGATGTTTTTCCGATGTTTCGGAGAGTCGCCACTCCCCACTAGTCCTCGTTGGAGCACTCTCGTAAGAGTATCGTTTCCCTTTAGTCCTCGCAAGAACTAAATGCTCTCTACGGTTTGATTCTTCGATACTCCGTCACGGTGAATCGCCTACAACCGCTCACAAGTTTGCTTGAGTCATCCACAAGCACCATCGAATGATCTTCAAGCACCGAACCGCCACCAAGACGTCTAGGTGATGGCGATCACCAAGAGAAACAAGCACGTACTCTCACTTGACCTCACAAGCCTAATGAGAAGAGTGGATGCACACTTGTTTACTCCCTAGCACTAATGAAGTCCTAAGCCTCGGATTATCAAATCTCTCAAGCTTCACTAGGCTCTTGCCCTCCCTTGCTCTCAATGGGTTCCTTCAACTGAAACAATGGGCAAGAGAGAAAGCATGGAGGAGGAAAGGTTGTATTTATAGCCAAGGGCTAAAAATCCAACCTGTTTTTCCCCGAACTCTCTTACGTCGAAGGCGCCCGGGACGCGCCAAATTCAACCGCCGGACACGTTCGGTGCATTGATTATTTAAAATCTCCATGTTGCCGTTACGGGGCGGCGGGGCGTTTTCGACCCCGCCGCCCGCCGGATGCGTCCGACGGTCAAGCGGATGCGGGGGCTTGCCGGATCAAGGTCCGAGGCGCCGGACATGTCCGCTAGTGCAAACCCTAGCGTCCCGACGCTTCAATCTTCTGCTATTTGTTTGAACCAACATTCATTTGATGTTGACGTCAGCGTCTGGCGCCTCTTCGACCAACATCCGGCGCTCGTTTTGAAGCTCGTTTCACATCTAATTCAACTTCTTTGTGAACGACTTCAACTTCAAATCAAAACACGAACATTTTGTAGCTACCTAGCGCTAAGTTTGACAAGTGTGCACCACACTAAGCTCATTAGACTCACCTAGGTCAAGTACCCGTCTGCGCCCCTCCCTAATAGTACGACCAAAGGAAAAACAAAGTCCTAACGACTAATCCGGTGTGACTCAACACCGTCGACAATCGGAACTAACCGTCCTTAATCTCGTCATCCATCCTGTAAAAACCAAAATGATTTCCATCGACAGAAGGCATGCAAACCATTATTGTCCCGGACCTAACTCAATCTGCTTCTACAAAACACACGTTAGTCACAATAAGCTTACGTTGTCATTAATTACCGAAATCAATTAGGGGCCTAGTTGCCTTCAGCGCGCGATGGTGTATCGTGCGGTGTTGCTCGCACCGGCGGCGGCCAAGGATTGGCGGGTCCATCATCTTGACGTCAAGTCGGCGTTCCTCCACGGCGACCTGGCGGAGGAGGTCTACGTGCGGTAGGCTCTAGGATTTGCGGTGAAGGGAGCAGAGGACAAGGTGCTTTGCGGCTCCGCAAGGCATTCTACGGGTTGCGCCATGCACCACGGGGCGTGGAATGCGGCTTCGACGCCACTAAGGCTGAGCTCGGGTTCACGTGGTGTGCAACGAGCAAAAGCTGCATACACCCGACGATGGGAGAAGGAGCAGCTCATCGTCGGGGTGTACGTCAACGATTTGATCGTGGCCCGGGGTGTGGGCGAGGGACATTGATGCCTTCAAGGAAGAGATAGCGGCGCGACCTCGGCGCTCCGTCGTACTACCTTGGCAAAATGGAGGTGAAGCGGGGAAGGAAAAGATCTTTGGGGGCAATCGCCCTCACGCTCATCTTTGTTGGAGCGGGCCGGGATGACGGGCTGCAAGCCCATGGCGACGCTGATGGAGGAGCGAATCAAGATGTCGAAGAACAACACGGCGGCGAAGGTGGACATGACGCGCTATCGAAGCATCGTTGGCTGAACCATACCCGGCCGGACATGTCGTTCGCGGTTGGGTATGTGAGCCGCTTCCTCGAGGATCCACGGGAGGACCATTGGGCGACGGTCAAGGGTCGCTACACTACGTCCGGTACTCGGACATGGGTGTCGTCTTCCCCATGGGCGGCGGGCTTCGGTGATGGGATTCAGCGATGTGCCGCCCAAGGCCCGGGCGGGTGAGCAAGGGTTCCGCGGCTTATAGTGATGCGGACATGGCGGCGATGTGGATGGACGGAGGAGGATGTCCGGCGTGATGGTTTTCCTCGGGTCCGCGCCCGTGGCTTGGCGATCAGCGAAGGCGAGAAGATGGTGGCGCCGTCGACTGCGAGGGGCGGTATGTGGCGGCGGCCACCATAACATGCCAGGTGGTGTGGTTGCGTCGGGTGCTAGGTGAGCTCAGCGGAGTTGAGTCTCGCTGCCGGCGCTCATTGTGGACAACCAAATAGGCCATTGCGTTGGCAAAGAACCCCGTCCTCCATGATTGAGCAAGCACATTGACATCATGTTCCATTTCCTCGGGGCTGCGTCGACGGAGGGCAAATCATCATCGAGTTTGTCGAGACCGGCCGACAGCTTGCTGACATTCTCACCAAGTCACTCGGGCGCCTCAGATTCATAGAGCTAGGGAAGATGATCGGCATGGATGAGGTCAAGGCTACGAGTTAGCAAAGCGGGATTAGGGGAAGATTGTTAGATAATCTGTTGTTGCCATTTTATAGTCTGCTGCAACAATGTGTTAGCAATAGCAAGTCAGTCAATTGCTTGCTGCAGCTTCTAGGTAATTGCTAGGAAAGTCACTAGGGCTGTAGGAAGTTGCTAGGAAAGCCACTAGGGCTGGTTCAGTAGGAGACTTGACTCAGGTCAAGGTCATCTCTTGGAACTTTCAAAGAAAGCCACTAGGGCCGTAGGCTGTAGTCACTTTCAGCTATAACAAAGAAAGTAGAGGCGCTAGCCAAGGGCAGCTCATTGCCTCTAATTCTCATCCATATTCAGAGTGAGTTTAGTTTCAGCTTGAGCTGAAACATGAACTAGTGTGCTGTGTGTGCGCGTGAGAAGGAGAGAAGGGAAGAGCTGCTGCTCTTCTTCTTCCTTGGTCCACGGGAGAAGGGAGAGGGCAGTGGTGAGCAGGTTGCTCACCTTGGTGCAGGTGTCAACACTGTTTTTGCTCAAATCGAACTGCCTTTTAGTACACCCTTGCACTTGTGATTGCTGGGAAATGTGATTAGCATGCTCTATACTAGTTGACAACGGTTAGAGTCAGCTCTGTCAAATGTCCCTTTCTTCTCTGCCCAAAATATTACCAGTAAATTATTCATGTGAAAGATTCACCGGTTGGTACTGGTACACGACGATCTGATCCGTGTTGTACGCAATCAGAGTGCTATTTTTTTTGTTTGTTTGGAAACTTGGACTGTTTATTGTTCACACCATAAGTGCTATTGCTATCTTGTGTAAAATTAGTCAACAGAGCTACTATTGCTATCTTGTTATGGTGCAGGTTTCATGTCGCTGCTCTCGATCCTCTATTCGTTCAAGAAAAAGATGACAAAAAAATCAATTTCCAACGCTATCTTGTTTTCGTACACAGATACATAGTATTGACTTCATGTGCCGGTCAGTGTCGTCTCCTCTACAAGTTCACCCAAAAGAATAAATTTCCATCAGCCATGACGTCGATAGCACTGTGAGACGTGAGAGTGAGGTTTCCCTTCTCCAACTCGGTATAGACTACAGATTAGACCAACGAGACGGAGGAGAGTAAGACGACCTGGCCATGGCGACACAGCTCCTAGTCCTCGCCGCCCTCCTCCTCCTGCCCCTCGTCGCCGTCCTGCTTGGAAAGCAGCATGGGCCCCGTAAGGGCAAGAACGGCGCCCGGCTCCCGCCGGGCCCACCGGGTCTGCCGTTCGTCGGCAATCTGCTGTTGCTGAGGCGCTACTCGTCCGACGTGGAGGCGCTGCTCCGGCGCCTCGTCGCGCGATACGGACCTGTCATATCCCTGCGAACAGGGTGGAGCCTGACGATCTTCATCGCTGACCGCCGCATCGCGCACGCGGCGCTGGTCGAGAGCGGGGCCACACTCGCCGACCGCCCCCGATCACGGGCGCGCTCCTGGGGGAGAGCGGCAACACCATCTCGCGGTCCAGCTACGGGCCCGTGTGGCGCCTCCTGCGCCGCAACCTCGTCGCCGAGACGCTGCACCCGTCGCGGGTGAAGCTGTTCGCGCCGGCGCGCGCGTGGGTGCGCCGCGTGCTCGCGGAGAAGCTCGGGCGGGAGGCCGAGGAGGCCCAGGCGAAACAACAGGCGCCGCCCCCGTGATGGAGACGTTCCGGTACGCCATGTTCTGCCTCCTCGTGCTCATGTGCTTCGGCGAGCAGCTTGACGAGCCCGCGGTGCGCAACATCGCGTCCGCACAGTACGGCTGGCTCATGTTCGTCGCCAAGAACACGAGCGTGTTCGCGTTCTGGCCGGCACTCACCAAGATCCTCTTCCGCGGCCGCCTCCGGACGGGGCTCGCTGCTCGACAGCGGCAGAAGGAGCTCTTCGTGCCACTGATCGACGCGCGCCGAGTGCGCAAGCAGCAGATGCAGCAGCTCAAGAACCAAGGTGCTGCCGCAGTTGCGCCAGAAGGGGAGACGGCGACGTTCGAGCACTCGTACGTGGACACGCTGCTCGACATCAGGCTCCCCGAAGAGGGGGACCGCGCGCTCACTGACGACGAGATGTCCAACCTCTGCTCCGAGTTCCTCACCGCCGGCACGGACACGACATCCACCGGGCTGCAGTGGATCATGGCCGAGCTCGTCAAGAACCAGGACGCGCAGGAGAAGCTCTACAGCGAGATCAAGGCGACGTGCGGCGACGAGCAAGGGGAGGTCACCGAGGAGGACACACACAGGATGCCGTACCTCAAAGCCGTCGTTCTCGAGGGACTGCGTCGGCACCCACCTGCACACTTTGTGCTGTCGCACAAGGCGGCGGCGGACATGGAGGTCGGTGGGTACCTGATCCCCAAGGGCGCGACGGTGAACTTCACGGTGGCAGAGATGGGCTGGGACGAGCGGGAGTGGGACAGGCCCATGGAGTTCGTGCCGGAGCGGTTCCTGTCAGGCGGCGACGGTGAGGGCGTGGACGTCACTGGCAGCAGGGAGATCAAGATGATGCCCTTCGGCGCCGGCCGACGAATTTGTGCCGGGCTCGGCATCGCCATGCTTCACTTGGAGTACTTCGTGGCCAACTTGGTCAGGGAATTCGAATGGAAAGAGGTGCCGGGCGACGAGGTGGACTTTGCTGAGACGCGCGAGTTCACCACCGTCATGAAGAAACCGCTTCGTGCGCAGCTGGTGCGCAGAACAAATAGCGATTAATGGCTCATCACCGCATCTGTATTCTGTAGTAGTAGAAGGCTAAAAACCACTACCCATCCTTCTGGCTGCTGGCTCTTCTCCTAGTAGTAGCTGTATCTCATCTAGCGGCAAACCAGCTCAAGATCACGTTGCCCACTTTTACTTGCAAAATATAAACAATGGTTGCTTTGATTCCTATATTGCCGGGCTCCTTTGATCTAGTGGGCTGGGGCTCAGAAAGTCAGAACCATGTGCAACGGAGAGCACCGAGGGGAACAAAAAAGAGTGTCTATTTGTCATTTGAGTGTTTCACCCCCACGATCCATCCCTCAGCCTCAGCGCAAGCTTTCATATCCACTGTTCACCGCGACCGGTCCATTGCGCATAGAATCTTCCCTCGCTTGATCTTCTATTGCCGCCCGCCATGACATACTCAACGCATGCACACCGGCACACCAAGACACATATTGCACACACTAACTCATGACACAGTTAGCCCCCTTTCCCCACCACACACACTTAACCGATGCTCTGATCAATGCTCTCTAATCATCACTTCACAATTTGTGCACAGATATTAACCATGTGTTCTCGTTGCGCAACACCACATTGAGCATGACTCGTCTAAATATTCATTTAGCTTTTTTTTAAAAGACTAAGGTACACCATTTGTGCTTTATCTTGTTTATTAAATGGTTGTTTCACCCTTTCAAATGTTTGTTCAGTCTAGATAGTGGCTAAGGCTCTACTTGGATCCAAAAGCGATAATAGTTAGCTGCTAATAATTATCTTCTTGGTTTCAAACATGTCTAGCTAATAGTTTAGCTAATTGTTAGTTGAGTACTCAACTAACAACTGTTTCACTAGTTGGAACAAACTAGCTAATGGCAGCTAATCTTATCTCATCTCATCTCATCTCATCTCATTAATACGATTCTAGCACCAAAACACGTGTAGGGGCGTGGCCACATCACATGTATTTTCCGGCTCAGATCGGGCGCGCAGACGGCGCAGATTGTGCGAGCCCGGTCATTTTGCAAATGTCCTTGAACTTTTGCGAAATCAACCCGTAGTCCGGCCTCTTCTCTCTCTCTTTTTTTTTTTTTTTTTTTGAAAAAGTCCTCAATACCAAAATCAACCGGCAATCTAGGCCGTTTTATGGGCCGACCTGCCAATTTGGCCCAACGCTATTTTTCACTATTGATTAATCCTTTTCTTCTATGAATAAATTTGCTAAACTTTGGAAATTGCATAGTAAATCATAAAATAGAAAATCAATTTGTTTTGGAATCCTCATGAATAGATATATGTAGTGGATCCAAAATAGAATAGATTTTAGTAGAAAGTTTTTACTGTACACTTTTGCTTGAATACTCAAATCAAATAAAATTGTAAATAGAAAATCTAGTTGTTGAGAACTGCTAAAAATTAACAAACATTATTATCATTATCACAAATAGACCCTATTGTAAACATCTTGTTGTAAGGCTACAAATAAATGGAGCTTATGTAAAATCATACTAACAAGAGCATTAACTTATGACTTGTTGAATTTCATGCTTGGAGTTCAAATATTCCTCATGTGCCACAAATATTTTAAGTTTTCGTTTAACTTTGCTTTCACCTTAACAAATATAATGAGACAATTCATCTTTCAAATATAAAGATAATAAAATGATAAATTTGCAGTTGACATATACAACCATGGGTAAATGATAATTTCCGATTAACACAAAAATACTATTAATGTATTGTAGAAATAACAATTCAGCGTACTCATCCATCTATCTAACTACAAAGAAAAAAAAAAAAAAAGCTAAGGATGGCCATCCGTGGCAATGCCACACTATTTTTCTAGTATTACCTGTGACATGTTGGCTAGCCAATTATTAGCAACTAATGGATTCAAACAGGCCAAGTATTTTTAGAAACACTGGTTTTAACACCCTGTTTGGGGTATCTGTCAATAGTTACTTCTTTTGGATCGAAACAAATGCAGCAAATAGAATAGATAATTGTTAGCTGGACCGCCAAATAATAACTATATCACACTAGTTAGACCAAATCAGATAATAGCAGCTAATAGTTAATCAAGTAGGGAGTCGCGGATGACCTCCTCCGTCACTCCCGCGAACACGATCCAGAAGATCATCGTCCATCGTCGCTGCGTCACGATCCCGCGATCACGATCACGATCACGATCTAGAAGACCGCACTGCAGAGCAGCCATCAATCGCCCGCGGAGTCGTTTAGGTACATCGCTGACGGAGCAGCCATCAATCCAGAAGCTGCGTAGAAGGAGGTCATCAACCGTGGGTACCTAAAGATCATCCCTGGATTGGCCATGGCCGTCGCGGCGTATGCCCATGGCTTCAATTGTTTATTTGAGTAAATGCGCACGTGAAGTCAATGCCAACAATTGATGCTTGGTACGAGTGCTTGTTTGCATGGAACTATCGTGACGTCCATGAACTTTTGACCTACTTGTTATATGGGCTACGACATTCAGAAGACATGAATCAGTCCTAGCGGCCGATGGAACCGCGATCGGCAGGAGGGCCATGGAACCTTCTCGTGGCGACGATCTCGTTGGCTGCTTCTGGATCGTGACGATCTCCTAGGCAACCGATGATGGACAGGCGGGGCGGCGGATCACACGATGCCGGGATGGCTGCTCGCGGTCTCGCGGCGTAACGGCGGCGGCTGATCGCTGGAGTCGGTCTCGCGGGATCGGGCCTGGCTGCAGATCGGGGATGGGAGGGGGTCATTTGCAAAAATCAAGATTAGGAAGGAGGGGCGGGGGTTTAAGTGCCTAATTAACCCACTATTGTCTGTAGCCATCAGATTAGAATCATACGATCTTGATTTGAGTTTCTATAGTTTGTATAGGAGGCTGGTTTCATAGCATACGCTCCCAATCAAGTAACCTTCTTCATTAGTTATGCATTCAAACACTGTTTGCTGATATAAAAAATCCGAACGGGGTCTACCTTAATACCATATTTAAAACTCGATCGTATCACCTGCTATGTCTATGGAGGTGTACAAGAAATTTATTTTCATCCTCCAACCAATGAACTGATGTTTTTAGCAGTCATAGATAGACAACTGCAGCTGTGTATGTAATGTATGTACATGACAATTGCCACGAAACTTAACACACGGCGTGAAAGATGATGCTTGGTTTTTATATTTAACGTGTTGAGCAAACATTCATTTTCAAATAAACGGAATCTCAAAAAAAAAAAAAAATCAAATCAAATCAAATCAGCGGGTCCATGACGAACACCTGTACTGTTGTACAACTGTGGAAGAATGGAACCTTCTACCAGTCCATGGCTCCACGATCATTCCTGACGTCAGCGACCCTTGATCCAAATGGCCCCCAAATTCTGTACTTGCAACTTTTTTTTTTTTTTTTTCGAGAACTCGGGGGGGGATTAAATCATCCTCACCTGTTTATATTCCACAGATTCCGGCAAGCCGGTGGGCGAAATAAACGGGCTCATTACAAAGTGTAACACCAGAGAAGAAGGTGGGTACTTGCAACTTGCACTTGCCGATGGAGAAACCCCAATTCGGTACTTCAGTACTTGCAACTTGCCGATGAAGAACTCAGAATCTGCTGCCATTCCGTTCTCTTCGCTGACTAGTCCCCCTTCCAAACCCCGCGTCTCTCGCTGATCACGCCCACGTGGAACACCTTCAACTCCAATCCGCCTCCATCCATCCACCACACCGTCTCCACCGCCGGCCGCCGGTACACTCTGATCCGACCAATGGACGCGACGCGACTCTTCCTTGGCGCGCTCCTCCTCCTCCCCCGCTGCGCTCCTACTCCTGCTCCGCGCGCGGGGAAGGCGCCGCCTCCCCGGGCCCGCCGTCGTTGCCTCTTCTCGGCAGCGTGGTGTGGCTCACCAACTCGCCCGCCGAGATCGAACCCCTGCTGCGGCGCCTCTTCCAGCGGTACGGCCCCGTCGTGGCGCTCCGCATGGGGGCGCCTCGCCGTCTTCGTCGCGGACCGCCGCATCGCGCACGAGGCGCTCGTGGACCGCGGCGCGGCGCTGGCGGACCGCCCGACGCTCGCGGTGGTCAAGTTCCTCGGCGAGAGCGACAACTCCATCGTCCGCGCCAGCTACGGGCCCGTGTGGCGCCTCCTGCGCCGCAACCTCGTGGCCGAGACGCTGCACCCGACTCGGGTGAAGCTCTTCGCGCCGGCGCGCGCCTGGGTGCGCCGCGTGCTCCTCGAGAAGCTCGGGGAGCCCGGGCCCGACGCCGAGCCGCCCCGCGTCGTGGAGACGTTCCAGTACGCCATGTTCTGCCTCCTCGTGCTCATGTGCTTCGGCGAGCGCCTCGACGAGCCCGCCGTACGCGCCATCGCTTCGGCGCAGCGGAAGTTACTCATCTACCGCTCCAAGAACATGCAGGTCTTCGCCTTCTTCCCGGCCGTCACCCAGCACCTCTTCCGCTCTCGGCTTGATAAAGCGCGGGCGCTGCGGCGGTGCATCACGGAGCTCTTTCTTCCGCTTATCAACGCGCGCCGGGAGTACAAGAAGCGGGGCGGCGAGCCGAAAAGGGAAACAACGTTCGAGCACTCGTACGTGGACACGCTGCTCGACATCAAGCTTCACGAGGACGGCGATCGCCCGCTCACCGATGACGAGATTATCGTCCTATGTTCTGAGTTCCTCAACGCCGGTACGGACACCACGTCCACGGGGCTGCAGTGGATCATGGCCGAGCTTGTCAAAAACCCAGCCATCCAGGAGAAGCTCTACAACGAGGTCAAGGCCGCGACCGACGACGCCAAGGAAGGGGTCTCAGAGGAGGACATCCACAAGATGCCATACCTCAAGGCGGTGATCCTCGAGGGCCTGCGGAAGCACCCGCCAGGCCACTTCGTTCTGCCGCACAAGGCGGCGGATGACATGGAGATCGGTGGGTACCTTATCCCCAAGGGCACAACGGTGAACTTTATGGTGGCAGAGATGGGCCGGGACGAGCGGGAGTGGAAGAACGCAATGGAGTTCTCGCCGGAGCGATTCCTCACTGGTGGCGACGGCGAGGGCGTGGACGTGACCGGCACCAAGGCGATCAGGATGATGCCCTTCGGCGTGGGCCGGCGGATCTGCGCGGGGCTTGGCATCGCCATGCTGCACCTGGAGTACTTCGTTGCCAACATGGTGCTAGAGTACCAGTGGCAGGAGGTGCCCGGCCACGAGGTGGACTTCGCCGAGAAGAATGAGTTCACGGTCGTCATGAAGAGGCCCCTACGCCCGCTCCTTGTGCCTAGGAGGTGAACTAGAACTATTTTTATTGTTCTATTATGTAAAAAAATAAGTCTGTCTATGCAATACACGAATGATTTGTGCCACACAAACCAGGATTTCACTTGGTTTTTCTATCTAGGCAATACTCGAGTGATTTCAGCCATCCAATCACCCAAGTAACAGAAGCCAATATATCACGCGATTTACGCTATATGGTTGGCACAAAGGGCAGATAACAGAAAATATTAAGATTTAAAATTCCAAATAGATGAAAAATACAAATAAACTATCAGTTTTTTTTCTATGAAGGCAAATATGTTTTAAACAATTACAAATTAAATAAAAAACATACAGATTAAAACATCCAATCACCCGATGCCCGTTCCGTCGGCCGAGGAGTTCGTGGCTGGGCCAATCTTTGATGGAGCGATTGGTCTGTTTGTTGATGGGCCGGCACCAAGGCCGGCTGGAGGCACCGACGACGAGCAGTCCCAGGTCACGGTCGACGAGTTCATCAGCAGGTTCAAGGCTCCGTTGCGAGCCTCTTCTCTCGACGCCGGCTCGGGGTGACGCGGCTGGCCCGTGGTAGACAACTTGACGATGAGGAACTAGTGCCAAAGAGGAGTGCGAGGCTCGCGGCCAAGAGCAAGTTCAGGCGGAAGCACAAGCACGGAAGGTACTGATGAACAAGCTCGGCCTTCAGGTTCGGACTCGGGAGACGTAGAACCGCGGCTTCCTTCGATGAGTTCCACACTGCCTTCGCACTACAGCTGTCGGGGTCGACAAGAAACGCCATGGAGACCTACTATCTCGCCAATGGGCGCGGCGTTGGAGGCGCGGAGACGGCTGTTTAGGTTGTGTGTCAACCTTGACCGGTTTTCGTTGCTCTTTGGTCGCAACATCCCTTTTATATGTAATAGGCTCCTGTGAATCCAGTAGTTAGGTGGTGTGTCGTGAGGGACGGCTACTCGCCGGCGCCTCAAAACTTTTATCGTGTAGGTCTTATGACCATTCCTGTCCTCTTAATAAAATACAGGCATATATGCCTGCTCGCGAAAAAAAAAAAATACTACATACTGCAAGCTAGCTCAAACCAAAGTAACAGTAAAAACTGAAATTATTGAATCATAGAGACATTATATTGACCTGCTCAACGACGAGGATGCCAAATCATCCCGCAATCAGCTGACCGATAAAGATCAACTTCAGAAGATTGTTGCTCAATCTTAATGACATGATAGAGACACAAATCTTGGCCATCAGCATTGAAAGCATATCTAGCAATCAACTGAGCATCTTCAGCTTCAATAAGGGTCTGTTTGGAACACAGGAATGCAAAACAGAGTAAAGAAAAAAAACGTAGGAATAAGGTAGAGTGAAAAGTGAAAAACTACAGGATTCTAAAACGCAGGAATAAATAATTTGAGGTGTTTGGAATGTAGGAAAGTTATACTATGGAATGACAAAAGTAGGCGGTTTGATTAAAGGAATTGTTGCATTAAATAATGTACACACATGGCTTTCTACATGCACATCTGAAGGCTTAATCCTCCATATCTGACAAGTTAGTGCGCAACTGCCTCGGGCTTCCACACAGGAAGAGAAAACCAGAGGTCTGGGTAGATGTTTTATTTCCTGTGAAACTATGAAGATGGTACAGTATTCCCAAGGAAAGGAATCGAAGTTTTCCTTTGTTCCAGACGCCTTTGTGATATTCCTTTCCTCTGTTTTTATTTCCTCCACTTTTCCTACAAAATTCCTTTGATCCAAACAAGTATATAAATAGTCACGTTTTAAATAGCGCGCTATAGCGGCGCGGGAGCAACTCACGCGAAGCTATCACACTTTTTCGCGCTATTCGCGCTGTTTGAGCTATAGCACGCTATAGCGCCGCTATTCGCGCTATAAGCGTCGCTATTCGTGCCGCTTATTTGCGCTATAGCGCCGCTATTCACGCTATAGCGGCAGCAGCACCCAACATCCGACGCTATTTTTTTATAGCCCGCTATTTAAAACATGGATAAATAGACAATCAACTGAGCATCTTCAACTTCAATAACAAGTATATAAATAGTATTGTTCACTCAATTCAAATAGAACTTGTACTTGTAAAGAAAAGAAGGCCCACAATTCTGTTTAACAACACGAGCAACTAGCTCAACCATGTTACCAGAAGTCAGACCCTTGGCGGCAATAAGATGAGATTGATCACCAACAACTAAATCCAAACTCTCAATAACAAACAATGAAATAACTTCATTTTCAAGTGTACAAACAGACTGAGGACCCTACATACATAAGAAATGAATCCTATTAATAGAATGAAAGGAAATAAAACAAGATGAATGATGAACATTAAACAGTTCTAATATCAAGATCCAAACCAACAGACACTATAATTGAATAAAACAGAAAATAAATTATACTTAGGGTGGCCTTCAATAAGAAAATAAAAAGAGAGTGATAGCAAGCCATATTTTGATCTATTGTCGTAGTATTCATGTGGTGTTCCATGAGTGATTTTATAGTTTTTTGGAGATATTCTATGATGTATTTTGAGTTTTGCCTATAATATTCATGTTTCATACATGGTTTGTTTTTGTAATGTTCTTATAGTATCTCTTTGTCTATTTATGGTATATTTTTGCAATATTCTTATACTATTGAGACCAGACCATGCCATTTCTCTTTGCCTTTGCCTACCTTTTCTTCATTTTGAGACATCACATGAGATTGATAGTGATCAATTGCAATGAAATATGTCCAAAGCTCATCAAACCTAGTCCTTTAATTTGTTTTGTCATCAAACTCATCAAAAATGTTTTTGGTACAATTTATAAGCTGCTTGTAGACAAAGTAAGTTAAACCAGAAGCCTATCGACACATTTTTTATCGTCTCTCTCAATTGCCTATTTATACTAACCAACTTCTAGGAATGTTGTACCAAACAAGACCATAGAGGTTTCTTTGCCTTAGGCCCCTGTTTGGTTCCCATAAGTCGTGACTAAAAATTAGTGACTTATAAGTCATGTCTGTTTGGTTGTATGCGTGACTTATAAGTCGTGGTGGAAAAAGAAGAGAAAATGGGTGACTGACAAAGGGTAAAAAGAAGAGAAAATAGTTGCAAGTGACTTATAAGTCCCATGACTTATAAGTCCCTCATCGCTTGGCAAAATAAGTCACTTATTTTGAATTTTTGACTTATAAGTCACCCGACTTATGGAAACCAAACAGGCCCTTAGTCTTTTTTTCTCTTGTTCTGAGCCGATATACTTCAAGTTCTTTTTCTTCGCTCAAGTTCTTCTTCAAGCTCTTTGAGTCTTCGCTCTTCTTCTGGATTGTTATCTATTTGATTATGATCTCTTGGTGTGTCATCTTCGCCCGGTAGGGGTATCTCATTTTCTTGGGCTCTTTTCTCATTGGCAAATGTCGTCTTGTTTTTGGGTCTTTCCATTGGTTCTTGTGGTCGTGAGAGTCTTCGAGCACATACAAAAGCGGTGGGCGTCGATGTTGGGTTAATTGACGGAACCATCGAATGTCAACAATTGAAGACAAAGTATTTGTTCAAAGCATGTCCTTACTGCACATGTCAGTGGGGTATTTATAGGCCCCCGACTTCGTAGTTTACACAAGAATGAGATTTACAAACATCCTATGCATGTTTTACTAACTTGTGAGCAGCGAAGTGGATCTCAACTTTGCTTGGTTTATGATGGCTTCACCTCTTGTTTTCTCCGATCCTGATACTTCTTTGGGCTTCGCAACTGCTCCAGGTGCATTCGCCGCTCCGGATGTCATGAAGTCTTTTTTTTGTGCGAAGCCTACTTTGTCTTCGCGAAGTCAGATCTTCTCCTTCGCGTTTTCCCGTTTCAAAACATATGGAAATGGATTTTTGTTGACAAAACCCAAGTCTGAAGTTCCTGATGATGCTTTTCCAACTAAGCCAAACCCCTACAGTGATCTTAGGAAACATTTGAAATAGAGCCTTTGGAATATATAAGTTACAAGTAGAACCATATCTGGTTGGAAAAAATATAGTCGTTGCAAAAAAAAAAAAAAAAAAACATTTGAACGTAACTCATGAAACATAATATCGTTTACATACAAAATTGTTAATTTGTTAGTATAAGCTATAAATAAATAGAGGTTGGTAAAAGTAGAGAAGCAGGGATTGATTAGAGTGTATACAAAGAAGTGGTGGCTATAATCTGAACAAGCAAGGAAGCCTTACTTAGAAGCAGGTACAATAAGGCCACCTCCCGGGCTTTATAAGCCAAGACATGTCAAAGATATTCCTAGTTGGAAGAGAGAGAAAGGAGAAAAAACATGACCTTGGCGCTGCATGCAGCGCCCGGCGCTTGCATGGCTGCCCAGATGTAGGTCCCGCCACTACCATGTGTTCTCCAATACCTTGTCTTGGTCCTTCAGCTCACTTACATGCACTGGCTAATGAATGTGGTGGTGGGCCTCGTATACTAATAAAATATATGAGTTAGAACAAGTGATAAATACCAACTGTTGTATGAATAGACTATTAAGGCTGGCTCCAAATGACATGGCTTGGCTTATAGCCAAGTTTATTGGCCTTGCTCTTATAAAGGGATAGGGCATCAAATTTATTGCACTTACAGCTCCATTTGTCGTTGTTTTCTTGTGCAACCTGAAATTGTTGTTTGCTCGTCTTTTTCTAATGAAAAATCTAAGTCGTCTTCTTTATTAATATTGACAGCTCTCTTGTCTAGTTTGTTTTAAAAATAAATAGATAGAACTCCCAACCATCAACAAGTTTTTCAATTCCTAGCCGTCACGCTATTGTTTGAATGGGTCGTTATGTGCGGTGTGGACACGTATAACGTTCCTTTCCGTTGCTCTCCAGAGCAGTGGAGCGCCTGCGGACAACGTGAATCATGTTCCTTTCCGTTGCTCTCCAGAGCAGTGGAGCGCCTGCGGACAACGTGAATCTAGTGGTCATCTCAGTTTTTATGCGTCTTCCTTCCGGTTTCAGCCTCACACTTTCGGGGTTGCCCCAAAGCGCCGTGGACAGCTTCGAGCCGGCAGCTCCCCAGCCCATGCTTCTGTAGCTTTCGCACGGCCGTGTCGAAACAGGCACCGAACCTAAATGTCTTGGGGACAGAATCTGCTTGCTGCACGTAAAAATCCTGACACTAGTCCACGACTTCGACTGCTTCACTCCGGCAATGGCAAATCGAAATTGACTGAAGACGGACCTCAGCAGCAGCAGGGTTCAGATATGTATACAAAATAAGCGCTGTTGTTTTGGCTGTGTCTTAACCGTCCGTGCCACATGGACAGCCTCTCTGATGATGATTGATCAACTGTAACTCTTGACGGTATTCTGAATCATCACCTAGCACATCCCTAAACAAGAAATACCAGAACCAATCTTCTAATGGGTTGTAATTATAGGCAAACCTGTTCTCAATGTTAGTTTGGAAAAAAAAAAAAAACACGACCAATCTTCTAAAGGATTGTAATTATAGGCAGCTAGTTCTCAAGGTCAGTTTGGAACACAATCGTCAACAGTTCATTATCTGGGCGTAGTTCTGTTCGTACCAATAGAATTACAGCGCTAGTGATTTCAATCATTTACAAAACGAATCATCTATAGTAGTCTTCAATCAAGATGAAACCAAGCAGGAAACATTATAATATATAGACTCACTCTGCTAATGGAACGAAGGAATGATCAGAAAGTTTAACCAGTCCTTTCAAAGCGGCCACAAACTTCTTATTTCTCGAGAATTTTGAATGATCAACAATGGTTCTCATTCGTATTGGAGGAAAAAAAAAGAATGATCAACAATGAATCAAGATCATCTGAAGATAGATGCAACAACAGTTTAAGTTTTCAGAAGAGCAGTTCTGTTGTTTATGGAGTAATTGGCATAGTTTTGCCAATGATTTTCCATATTCACAAGCCATCTAAGATCAACACTACTCAATGAACGTTACAATCTCTGCCGATTAATTAATTATTGATGAACCGTACTTGTTGACAGGCAGCTATGAATTATTACTCTGTTGTTTATACACATCATAGAACAAGTAGTTATAGAATACTCCAGTAGTTCTAGTTCAAAGGAGACCTCCTAGGGACAAGGCGCGGGCGTAGCGGCTTCTTCATGACGACAGTGAACTCGTTCTTCTCGGCGAAGTCCAGCTCTTCGCCGGGCGCTTCCTTCCACTCGTACTCCAGCACCATGTTGGCAACGAAGAACTCGAGGTGCAGCATGGCGATGCCAAGCCCCGCGCAGATCCTCCGGCCCACGCCAAACGGCATCATCCTGATCGCCTTGGTGCCAGTCACGTCCACGCCCTCGCCCTCGCCACCGGTGAGGAACCGCTCCGGCGAGAACTCCATTGGGCTCTTCCACTCCCTCTCATCCCGGCCTATCTCGGCCACCATGAAGTTCACCGTTGCGCCCTTGGGGATAAGGTACCCACCGATCTCCATGTCATCCGCCGCCTTGTGCGGCAGAACGAAGTGGCCTGGCGGGTGCTTCCGCAGGCCCTCGAGGATCACCGCCTTGAGGTATGGCATCTTGTGGACGTCCTCCTCTGAGACCCCTTCTTTGCCGTCGTCGGTGGCGGCCTTGATCTCGTTGTAGAGCTTCTCCTGGATGGCTGGGTTTTGACAAGCTCGGCCATGATCCACTGCAGCCCTGTGGACGTGGTGTCCGTACCGGCGTCGAGGAACTCGGAGCATAGGAGGATAATCTCATCGTCGGTGAGCGCGCGATCGCCGTCCTCGTGAAGCTTGATGTCGAGCAGCGTGTCCACGTACGAGTGCTCGAACGTGGTTTCCCCCTTTCGCCTCGCCGCCCCGCTTCTTGTACTCCCGGCGCGCGTTGATAAGCGGAAGAAAGAGCTCCTTGACGCGCCGCCGCAGCGCCAGCGCTTTATCAAGCCGAGAGCGGAAGAGGTGCTGGGTGACGGCCGGGAAGAAGGCGAAGACCTGCATGTTCTTGGAGCGGTAGATGAGCGCCTCCCGCTGCGCAGAAGCGATGGCGCGCACGGCGGGCTCGTCGAGGCGTTCGCCGAAGCACATGAGCACGAGGAGGCAGAACATGGCGTACTGGAACGTCTCCACGACGCGTGGCGGCGCGGCGTTGTCGGGGCCGGGCTCGCCGAGCTTCTCGAGGAGCACGCGGCGCACCCAGGCGCGCGCCGGCGCGAAGAGCTTCACCCGCGACGGGTGCAGCGTCTCGGCGACGAGGTTGCGTCGCAGGAGGCGCCACACGGGCCCGTAGCTGGCGCGGGTGATGGTGTTGTCGTTCTCGCCGAGGAACTTGACGGACGCGAGCGCCGGGCGGTCCGCCAGCGCGGCGCCGCGGTCGACGAGCGCCTCGTGCGCCATGCGGCGGTCGGCGACGAAGACCAACAGGCGCGCCCCATGCGGAGCGCCACGACGGGGCCGTACCGCTGGAAGAGGCGCCGAAGCAGGGACTCGATCTCGGCGGGCGAGTTGGTGAGCCACACCACGCTGCCGAGCAGCGGCAGCGACGGCGGGCCTGGGGGCAGGCGGCGCCTGCCCGCGCGCGGAGCAGGAGGAGGAGCGCGGCTGGGAAGAGGAGGAGGAGCGCGCCGAGGAAGAGTCGCGTCGCGTCCATTGGTGGGTTCAGTCGCGTCGCCTCCATTGGTCGGATCAGAGTGTGGGATTGGAGTTGGAGTTGGAGTTGGAGGCGTCGCCTCCATTTATGGGAAGTGTTCCACGTGGAGGTGATTGGCGAGACCCGTGGTGCTTGGGGTTGGGGAAGGAGTGGAGTCGGGACTGGTCAGCGAAGAGATCAGGACGGCTAACTGATTTCTCATTTCTTAAGCAGCAAGTCGGAGATTCAGAATTGGGTCGCAAGTTGAGAATTGGGGGCGGCCATCTGGAATTCTGGATAGAGCATCACTGACGTCAGCAATGATGGATTGATAATACTTTTCCGTAGCATGGACTGCTACAAGGTTCCATAGCTGATTTCGAATTCGATGGGTCGTCGGTTTAATTAATATGAATGTCAACAGTCAATGCGTTGTTTTAATAAAATTCAAGCATCGCCTTCGCACCGTGTGTGTATGTGGACTTTGATGCCAAATGTCAGTAGCACCATAAACGCGCTTCGCCGTGCGCAGTTCCACCAGATAAACTTCAGCTGGCTAAATTTAATAATTTTTAGTAGAAGACAACTGACCTGAACTAATACAGGATTGTTTACAAGAATGTACTATGAAGCAAACCATGGCACTGTAGTATCAATACGTAGCTAGTAGGTGACAATCGACAATTGGAGACACCATTGTTGGCCCTGTGTGATCCACTAGCGATTAGTACTTCCGTAAACATCAAGCCCATATGAGGGATTTTTTTTTTTTTTTTTTTACTTCAATGACGTCCAGACATGCTATCATCTTGGAGTAATGGAAATGAATCTAATTCGCATGTGCCTATAAGTCCTAGCCCTCTCGATATGATAATAATGTAATCTTTAAATTTTGTTGTAACTAATCCCACACCGTGATTTGTACAATGCAAGCGCACATTGTGAAACAAATGCTAAGTCTGCAAGCCGGGTACGTGAACCCTCAAACTATAGCGCAGACAAATTTACCTCAAACTGTGGAAACTGGATAGCAAAGAGCTAGCTACTGCGAAAGACAGCTGCGGAGAAAAGAAAACATCTAGGCGAAGAAAAATAAGATAATAGTCCGTTAAGGTTATGGCGTACATTGCCTATCTTTTTGAAATTTCCAATATAGGAAGTTATATGGTTACCATACAACTTCAACTAAGTTCGATGGTGCACGTGTGTCCGGTTCTGCAAAGGGCTTGTTCGGTTCTCCATGAATGCACCTAGGGATGGCTCTAGCTGATCAAAAGTTGTACAAATTAACCTAGCGGTCATGTAGGAATCGTGTTCTTGGAATGCTTCCACTACTACGAATTGTCCATCACTGCCGGGCTCCAACCCCCCTTCACCGCCGTAAAACTGAACCGGCGAGAACCATAAGCGGTAGTGATGTGGGGTTCGAAACACTACCGGGTCAAAACACCGGCAGTGATGCGAGGAGAGACTGCCGGTTTGATATCGAACCGGCAGCGCCAAGATCACCGAACACCGCCGGGTGTTCCACGACCCGGCAGCATTTTTATCCAAGCAATGCGGGTTCGGAAGTCACCGCGTAGTTGATATTGGGAGCACCGCTATGGGGCTTTAACGAACCGGCGAATCGTGGGGATAACACTATCGGGTTAGACGGAGCCGGCCGATTGTATCGAAGAGCTAACAATGGCGGCTTACTTTGAACCGTCGATGAACTTTACGTGAACACCGTCGGCCGATCTCAACCCGACGGCGTTATTAGAGTGGAGACTATCGGTTGGTTAATGCGGCCAGCGGTGATGTTTTGTCGTCTATGACGGTTAGTAATTCAAACCGATAGTGTTTGGTATAGTTACACTAATCGTTTGTTGCTCATTCACTTGCCGGGCCCATGCCACCCGGCGTTTTTTGTTTTAAATTTTTTGAATTTATTCGTGGAATTCAGCTCTTTTTAAATCCAAAAAATCATCATACATTAATATCGTCAAAACATTACAGGAGGATTAATGGTTACATACAACAAAATCCACCTAATGTTCTAGAAACTAAGCCTACATGAACTTCTAAAATAAAAACACCAATGACCATAGAGTCATAGACATAAATAAAAGCATGACATCTTTCCAAAACCAATTAAGCGACAATTCTCGCAATCTTCATAAGTATGTGGGGTGGCTTCAATCTCCGAGGCGGCTAGTTTGCACCATTGTAGGCGGCGGCGGCTTCACCTTCGGGGGTTGTATTTTACGTAACAATTATTAGCGTAGCCTTGGACTTGAGCATAGCAATCTTCCTGGGTTAGATAGATCCCGGCACCGCGACCAACAAACACTACGCACCACGCCATGCTTGCCTATACATGTCACTAAAATAGGATGATATTGCTATGTTATTCATAAAAGTTGTACGATAAGCACGGACATAACAACACTAACTCATGAATTTCAATCACAATTCGAGCCGAGGTTGCGATGGCGAGACGGGCATTTTAACGAACACCTCAAGAGGCGTTGACCGGCGCACTTTCGCCAAGCTTTCGTGCGCCTCGTGCGCTCCTATCTTGTCTTGGAGGATTTGAGGAGGACAAGGTCGCGGACGGTGCGAAGTCGGCGGTGAAGAGGAAGACGGCGTGAGGCTGCGGGCCCAGAGGTGTGGCGGCGGTCCTCCGTCGGCGTGGAGGAAAGACCAAGCGGGCGACGCGAGGCTAGGACAGCGGCGAATTAGTTCTCATTCTCATAGGTAAAAACTTCGTACACCTAAAGGGATAATTAGTTCTCACCGTGGAAGGGGCCGAAGGGCGTAGGGATGCGGCGCCGGCGTTAGGGGACGTCGGAGGGGAGGGCGCGGGCGTGGGAGAACGCCCGTCAAGCCTCGATTCGGCCGGAGCGGAACGGCCAGGATGCGAACGGGGCGGCCGAGGCGGCGTAGGGGACGACAGAGCGGTGTCGGGGGACCCAAATATTGGACCCCGTGACATTCTCATATAACGAAATCATCGGCCCGTCGGGGCCCGCAAAACTTTCGGCTGCTATCATCCCACTTAGAAGGGCGGCCCAGCGACGGTGGACCAGGGCCAAAGAGCCACGGCGCCTACGTGAAGACGAGTCGGCCCACGAGCGGCCACCGGAGTCACCACGAGCGAAAGAGCTCGCCACGCTCACGGAGGACAAGGTCGGGGACCTTTACAAGACGACGAACCATGGCGCCCCATGTCATCATCATCCCAACCTAAGGCTCGGATTCAACCCCAAATCTCCGTCTCGCCCGAGGGTGGTTTAGCTCACCGGCCTCGGATGAGAGACCTCCGCCTCGCCCGAGGGTGGCCTAGCTCACCACCCGGCGCAAAAACTCCGCCTCGCCCGAGGGAGACCCAGCTCTCCATCCTCGAGCGAGGTGGCTCAACCCACTCACCCGGGGCATAGACCCTCGGGCGTGGGAGGTTCCGCCTCAAGGAAGGGAAACAGATGTTTGCATTTAATGCGGTTACCACGAGGCGCCAGGGGCCATCGACACGCCCGGTCAAATCGACCGCGGATCACTTCCCAAATTCGACCGATGGGACACAAAGGCTGAACCGGTGGCGTATTCGCGCCCGCCCGTACGGAAACCGGCGACATCGGTTCATTCCCGGAAGCATCGTCAAGACGCCACGGCGGGCCACACCCTCGGGCTTATGACACGCCACGGCCAGCTTTCCAGGGCCGGCCCTCGCCATGCGGAGGGACGCCTCACGGAGATCCCTCGGGGCGCACCGGGAAACCGGCACGTCCGCCATCGGATTAGGGCGCGTCTTCATCAAACAACGCCCCGGCCAGCCCGGCCCTCGGCCGTGCGCATGCAACGAGCATAGCCTCGAATTAGCCACCTAGGCATCCACATATGTAAACATTACTTCCCTCTTCCCTCTATAAAAGGGGAGTAATGCCCCATTAGCGAGGGGATCCCGCACGCGGACGAAGCATAACCACCACCACCACCACGATCATGGGGCTTGAGACCAGCGTCTCTCCCTCACACCGCTTGTAACCCCTACTACAAGCTCACCTTTGAGCGAGGTAACACGAGCATGACACCACCCGCTGGACGTAGGGCCCCTTGGCCTGAACTAGGATAAACTCGCCGTGTGCGTGTCCATCTTGCGCTACGCCATAGGAGGAGGGGGCACACGGCCTATAAATTCTTTTATTGCCTGCACCCGAGGCACCCCTCGGCTCCCTAACGCCGACGATTGGCGCGCCGTAGGGAGCGCCGTGTGCAATCCGTATCCCCGTCCCCTCCATGGCGTTTCCACCTTCGCTTCACCGCCTTTCGCCGGACCACGAGCTCCCGCCGAACACCGCCGCTCTTCGACGCTGGAGTTCGGGCGCCGGCCACAACTATGAGATGATCCTTCCGCCCGATGTGACGGCCGAAAGGAGGGCGGCGTCGCCGCAACGGCAAGATGCCCATCACCACGGCCGCCAAGCAGGACGAGCAAGGCGGACCCACCAGCGCCGCAAGGCGCACCCAAGCAACGGATTCGACCGACAACGCACCCCCGTGCCGACTCGCAGGAGGGCTCAGGAACCCTAGACGCCGGGAAGATCCTACCCAAAGACGCGCGCGGCGGGATTCCCGTAAAACCCTAATCATCGGGAGAACGCGTCCGCACCCCGATACCGGAAGGAGCACTTGCACCCTCGCCGACGGAGACTTCAGTCGAAGGCACCGCGGAGGAAAGCACGGCCGACCTCCCTCCGTCCCCACCGGAACACTATCCCACCGGACAATCACGCGGCGGAGCGCATCCGGGCGGCGGATGCCGCACGACCCCATCCCGCCTCGTCCGGCACATTGACCAGTCCCGAGAACGGGCGGAATCGCACTACCGTCCGGAGAACAGAGACTTCCTCCGTGTTCGGCGCCCGAATCGCCGACGAGGGACGATTATTATGACCCCACGCGGGAATGCTTCAATATAGAGATCCAGAGCAAGATGGCCGCCTCACCGACGCCTCTCCTCGACGAAGATGAGGGGCGACGTCATCACCACGACGTCGCCGCCAGCGGGCGCCAGCAGCTTCCGCCCCTGTCCCGGCCGTAGCAGCGCCAGCGCCTGCCGGGCGGGAATGCGCAAACTGCCCGGATCTGCAGGACCGCATCCGGCGAGTCCGCCGCGACCCGACGATCGGAGCGTAACATCCAACGGAGCAAGCCCGGCCGGGCAGCCCCCAGGGCGCCCTCATGATCGCAACGGCGGCGATGCGGGCGACTGACGGTACCACCACTTCGACAGAGCGGCCCCGTTCAACAGAGCCCGCCTCAACGTGGCGGCCGCCATCTTTGGTACGCCGAAATGCCCGAACCCTCTACCCGAGGAAGGCGCATTCGTGAGGGCCTACGACATCTCCTCGACAGGCAGGCCGACAACAGCGGAGAGCTTCGGGTCTTCCGAGATCGGGGCCGTGACATCACGACGACGAGAAGAGTCCTGGCGGAGGTCGCCGCCAGGGCTCCGTCAGGACTGAGCAGAAGCCGAGCCTCGGCAAGGCCGGTCCGGGAACGCTCGATGACAACCGGGCGACAACCCCCAGCCCGGGAGCGCATAGAAGACCCCCCGCAAGACCGCAACCGAGGTGCCCCGACCTCGTGGGACCGAGATCGAGCGACGGCGAGCTCGCCACGAAGGAGGCTCACCTCGGGGGCGGCAGCGGGGCGAGACGCGACAAGGACGCCGGGGACCGAGGGTACTCCCCGTGTCCACCGGGCCACGGGCCTTCACAAGGGATATCGAGGGCGCCACTCCGCGCGCCAGGCCGCCCAACCACATCGAGAAGTACTCGAGAAACTTCGTCCCGAGGTATGGTCGACCGACTATCGGCTAGCATGCCGTTTGCGGGCACACGATGAAAGGGTAATCATCGAAATTTGCCCCTCGTATTCTCCGACTCAAATTTTAGGGCCCGGGCTGAACATCTTCCACCGGACCTCATATCGACCGGGCAGACTTGGAGAGAACCTTCCGAGGTAATTTCCGGGGCACGCACCAAACGCCTGGGTAACCATGGGACCTCCGACCGTCGTCGAGAAAACCCGACGAGTCCCTGCGTGACTA
This sequence comes from Hyparrhenia diplandra, assembly GCA_015847255.1. NCBI lineage: Eukaryota > Viridiplantae > Streptophyta > Magnoliopsida > Poales > Poaceae > Hyparrhenia > Hyparrhenia diplandra. The sequence continues at coordinate 11,600 of JADLZK010005356.1, read as the reverse complement.
CATCCGGCTCTTCTCTAAGCAACGGACCGAGCTCCCTAATGTGATGGATTCGACGTCATAGGGGCCTTCTTGGCGGCACCTCTTGCCGTGATCTCGTGAAGAAGCCGGGCGCCGGACTCCAACCGAGGCAAACGAGGCCGATGGACATCGCCACTAAGTTTGCTAAGCGAGAGGAGGGCCGTCGGAGCTCTGTTCAATCGGGGCCGGGCAAAGGAAAGTGCAAGGAGGAGGAACCCGAGGGCTCCTAGCCTCGGGAGAACAAGAAGAAGAAGAAAAAGGACAAGAGCCGCAAGGGCAAGGGCCAGCCCTCAACGCAGCACGACGAAAACATGGTGGCTGCGATTAGGACCGCAAAGGGGCCAAGGCTCCGCCACAAGAAACCTTCGGCAAGTATGCTCAAGAAGCCGTGCGGAACCACAAGCATTACGGTCAAGCATACCCTCGGGAATGCAAAAGCGGTCGCGCAAACACTTCGCCAAACTCGGGGCCATTCCCGAGGAGGGGGAGGAAGAAGCGCCCGAGGGCAATCCCGGGGGGACCAGGGGGGTTTCCCGAAGGTGAACAAGCCGCTTCATGATCTTTGGCGGCAACACCAGCAACATGTCGATGCGGCAAGAACGAAGGAAGGAGCGGGAGGTGTACGCGACCGAGCCGCAATCCCGAAGGCTGCGCAAGTGGTCGGACCAAGCCATCACCTTCGACCCGTCGGATCACCCTCGGCACATCCCAAACCCGGGGCTTATCCATTGGTGGTGGATCCCATCATTGCCAATACCCGGCTCACCAAGGTCCTCATGGACCGGAGGAAGCGGCCTCAACCTCATCTACGAGGAAACGCTTGACCTCCTCGGGGTGGACAAGTCCAAGATCCGCCCGGGAGGGCCGGCGTTCAACGGCGTCGTCCCCGGCAAGCAACCGAAGCCCCTCGGGCAGATCGACCCCACGGCCGCCGAGGACCTCGAACTTCAGGCAAGAGACTCTCACCTTTGAGATCCTTGGAGTCCCGGGTACATACCACGCGACTCCTCGGGCGGCCTTGCTATGCCAAATTCATGGTCACGTCCCGAACTATACCTACCTCAAGCTCAAGATGCCGGGGCCGAAAGGGTGTCATCACGACGGACCCTTCGCGACCCTCACGCATATGAGTGCGACGTGGAGAGGCGTGGAGTACGCCGAGGCACTCGCCATTGCCGAGGCACTCATTACCGACGCCAAGAGAAGCTTTGACGAGATCCCAATCGAAAGCACGAGGCCAAGCGCCCTACCGGGAGCTCGAGCCCTCCTCGCACCAAGAAGATCCCACTCGATCCCAAACAACCGAAGGAGAAGCTACGACTATTAGCTCTGAGTGGATCCAAAATAGAAAGCGGTGCTCGTCGACTTCCTCCGTCGCGAACGCCAAAACGCGTTGCATGGGGACCCTCGACATGCCGGGCATACCGAGGGATGTCGCCGAGCACTCCTAGACATCCGACCGGGGGCTCAAAGCCCGGTCATGCAGCGCTTTGCCCGTTTTGATGACGCCAAGTGGAAGATCATCGGGCGAGGAGATCCACAAGCTACGGGAGGCCGGATTTATAAAAGAAGTATTCCACCCCGAAAAGTGGTTAGCTAATCCCGTATTAGTAGAGAAAAAAGAATGGGAAATGGCGGAGGTGTGTGGACTACACTAGTCTCAACAAAGCATGTCCGAAAGTTCCCTTTCCTTTACCTCGAATCGACCGATTGTCGACTCCACCGCTGGGTGCGAGACTTTGTCCTTTCGATGCATACCGGCTACCATCGGATCAAAATGAAAGAGTCCGACCAACTCGCGACCGTTCATAACACCCGCCGGGATGTATTGCTACCTCACAATGCCTTTCGGCCGAGGAACGGCTGGGGCAACATACCAAATAGCTGCATGCAAATCATCTTCGGAGAACTCATCGGGAGGATTGTGGAAGCCTATGTCGACGACATAGTGGTAAAATCCAAGAAAACGTCGGACCGCGTAAGTGACCTCGGGAAACCTTTGAGTGCCTAAACAAGAAGGGAGTCAAACTCAACCCCGAAAATGCGTATTTGGGGTCCCCAGGGGATGTTTGCTGGGTTTCATCGTCTCTCAACGGGAGGCATCAAACCCAACCAAGGTTGACGATCACGAAGATGGGGCCAATCCGAGACCTCAAAGGAGTTCAAGGGTCATGGGCTGCCCGGCTTCACTAAGCGAGTTCATCTCCCGCCTGGGGGAAAGGGCCTTCCCCTCTATCGGCTCCTTCGCAAGACCGAGCACTTTGCACGGACCCCGAGGCGAAGAAGCCCTCGGCAACCTCAAGAAGCTCCCGACTAGTCCACCAATCACGGTGCCACCAAACCCGGAGAGACCTTGCTCCTCTACGTCCACGCCCACTACCCGTAGTCAGCGCGGTGGTCGTTGTAGAACAGCCGGGAAGAGGGGCACACGTTGCGATTCAACGCCCGCTTACTTCATCGTTGAAGTACTTTTCCGACACCAAGACTCGATACTCGCAGATGCAAAACCTGCTGTATGCTATCGTCGACGCTGAAGAAAACTTCGCCACTACTTCCTCGCACACCCGGGGCGCCGTGGTATCCTCATTCCCCTCGAGGAGATCATCCAGCCCCGAGAGGCCACGGAAGAGTGTCAAAGTGGGGCGGTGGAGCTCATGGGCGAGACAATATCATTCCCGCCGCAAGGCGATAAAGTCTCAAGTCCCGGCGATTTTGTGGCCGAATGGATCGACACGCACTGCCCCCAAGACCAATCGGTAGAAAGTCTTTGGACCATGTATTCGACGGTCCATGATGAAGGCGGGAAGCGGGGGCGGTTTGCTCTTCATCATCTCACCCCTTGGGGTTCATACAAGGTATGCCATCCGGTTGCATTTCCCCGCCTCCAACAACGTCGCGAGAATCACGAGGTGCCGATCAACGGTCTTAGGATCGCTGTTAGCCTCGGGATCCGACGGTTGGAAACCGGGGGGATTCTCAACCGTTATTGACCAAGTCATGAAGGCCTCGGCACGCCCACGACCCCAAGATGGAAGCATCTTTGCCGAAGTGCGCAACCGGAGGAAAGGTTCCACGGGCTTGAGCACAAGCACACTCCAAGGCGTTACAATGAAGCCGCGGACGAACCTCGCCAAGGTCACGGCGACCCGAGGTACCGCCTCCCGAACGTTCTCACCCAAGATCTTAATGAGCCCTCGGTCGTTACACGCCTTGAAATACCCTCGGGGCTCCCGGAGACGACTCAGAACAAACGTGCCCGGCTATGGCGGCTCGACCAAGTCCCCGACCGGAGAGAGCCTATATGGGAATACCTATCCCAAGGAGAATTACCCGAGGATAAGACCGAGGCTCGCCCGATTGGCCCGAACCAAAATCCTTCGCGCTTATTGGAGACAAAAAGAACTCTACAAGAAAGGAGCCTCGGGGAGTATACATGCGATGCATACCCTCGGCGGAAGGCGGAGATTTGCTCGAAGACACCCACAAAGGGAGAGTGTGGCCATCATGCCGCACCGAGGGACTCTTGTCGGTAAAGTCTTCGCACAAGGCTTCTCTTTTTTGGCCCTCGGCGGTCACGGGACACGAATGAAGTTGTGCGCATCCGCAAGGGATGTCAATTTTACGCCGCGCAAGACATCTTCCGGCTGAAGCCTGCCGGGACCATACCTCCGACATGGCCATTTGCGGTATGGGGGCTCGATATGATCGGTCCCCGAAAGAAGCGTCCGGAGGACACACTCATGTCCTAGTCGCCATCGACAAGTTTTCCAAATGGATCAAGCCCGAGGCGTGGTGAACCCTCGGACGGAGGAAACGGTAAGTTCTTTACGAACATCATTTCCCGTTTTGGAGTCCCCGAACTCCATCATCACGGATAACGGAACCAACCGTGGGAAAAAAGTTCCTCGACTTTTGTGATGACTACTGACATCAGGAGTTGACACATCGGCCGTAGCCCACCCGAAGACCAACGGTCGGGTGGAGCGTGCCAATGGCATGATCTTACAAGGCCTCAAGCCAAGGATCTTCAATCACCAACCAAGACGGGAAGAGGTGGTACCGGGAGCTACCGTCGGTTCTATGGAGCCTTCAACAACAAAAGCCGAGCCACGGGTTTCACCCCATTCTTTCTAGTCTATGGAGCCCGAGGCGATCTTTACCCACGAACGGAGTATGGGTCCCCAAAGTCTGCGAGCCTACACCGGCGGGGGGCAACCAGGCGAGCAAAGGCAAGATTCCATCGACCAAGTCGAGAGGCCCGAGACGTCGCGCCACGAATCGGCAAGATACCAACAAGCTCTTCGGAAGTATCACGCCAAGAGACCGAAACCTGGGAGTTCCAAGTCAATGACCCGTACTCGAGGCTGAAGCAAGATAACAAAGGGCGTCACAAACTCACGCCACATTGGGAAGGGCCGTATTTCATCGCCGAAATACTAAGGCCCGAACCTACAAGCTGAAGAACGAAGGGTGAAGTCTACTCCAACGCCGGAACATAGAAACGACTACGTCGCTTCTACCCTTAACCTCACCGAAGATTAAACACTTACATTTTTTCGCTCAATAAAAGATCTACATCTTTTATGAAGAGAAACTTCTTGTGCATACCTTAAGGAGTCTTAGTCTCGTCCAAAGACAAGACTAAAACTCCCTCGGGGCTACGGGGACCCCCCTAGGGACCCCTCCTCTTTCTTTTTTGAAACTTTTTCTTCAAAGAAAAAAGTTCTCCTCGCACACTTTCGGATCGATCGTTTAAGTTCGCGAAGATTAAGCACACGCCGCAGATCCTAAGTGAGGTAGCCGAGCCAAGCGGATCGTCCCTAGTGACACCCGTCACGGACCGCCCCGGTGACATCCATGCTCACTATCTCGCGAGGAGAGAAAGCAAGCGACCCGCCACACAATAAACGAGAAATTCGAGAGACACAACACAATCAGAACGCACCTGCCCAAGACACAAGGCCTCGGGCAGCACCATTGTTTATGTACATATTCCTTACCCATTTAACTTTTCATACAAGGGGAGATCGGGCGTCGCGAGCCTCGTCCACCCGCACTTCACGATCGGCCGAGGCAACATCCGCTGGCAACATCCCTCGGCGGCGGCATCCCCGGAGCGACGCGCCATCCGTCGGAGCATCCCTCGGAGATTCGGCATCCCGCATCTCCGTGTCCGCCTCGCATAGCTTGATTCTATGGGGAATACGGAGGACATACCTCGTCTTCAAAGCGGGAGGCCAATCAGCGTCGCAAAGATCGTCCACAGTTATACAACTCCCGGGTCTTGGCGGCGTTGGCGATCCTTCCCGCGGCGGTCGGCCACGCCCGCCATCCGAGCCGAGAAGAAGCCCCGCGACGTTGCTTCGAACCACGGGTTGCATCGGGAAGTGCGAGCGAGAACACCGCCATGCACGTCCACCCGTGACGGAAGGCATTCCCGAGCTCGGACCTAAGGAAGCCACCCATCGGGCCGGAGTGCGAGCCGAGGGTCCAACCTCTAGGTTGTCCGCCCCAAAGCGACGGATGAAGTCAAACAGGGGCCTCCTCTAGCTCCCGGTATGACTTACGCTCTTGTTCCGGCCCACTGAGCGAGCCGAGCCAAGGTCCTCCACGACCTCGGTGCGGATCTTCTCCGCGACAAAGCACCAAAGCAACGTCGGCAAAACAAAGGGATCAAAGACAAAAAGACCTACCGGGAAAGAATGTACCTTGGCACTTCGGCTGCCGGCCCGGCATCACGCCCGTGCTCATCATGGCGACTTATGGAGCTGCTCCTTCTCCTTCGAGGGTCTCCCCGGACACCAACTCCCCGATCTACGGGTGTTCGGGCGTCGCACATCTCCGCCGCTTCCTCACCTCTTCAGGGATCCGTCCCGCCGCCATTGGCCTCCTCCGTGGCCCCGAGGGACCGGCCGGGCATCCTCAAAGTCCCGGCTCATCTGCGCCATTTCGCCGCCACCTTGGCGGCCTCGGACCCCGGCCTGACGAGCTCGGCCTCCGGCACATCGTTGAGACTCCCTCTCCCCAAGCAAGAGTAGTAAGGCGGGACGTCTCGCTTTGGGCCTCGATCAATTTCACCCACCCGCGTCGCCCGAGGGCGGTCCCGATTCGGGACACCCGGGCGAAGGAGCTCGGACTTCTCCCGCGACCGGCCGGAGATGCAAGAAAGACACCACCAATTATGGCACATACATAAAGAAAATGCAAATGAAAATGGTAGCCAAGACACTCACCGCCTCGGCCTACGAGACGGATCGGCTATGGTGTCACCCATCTTCGCAAGGCCGTCACGACCCATCGGCGGATCTGCTCATGAGTCCTCCACGCCAGACCTCGGGGCCGTCATCGATCACCACGGCCAAGGGACCCCCGGGCACATCACCCAAGGTCAAGGGGGACCACCCCAACGAGTCGGCTCAGGAGGAAGCATTTCATCCACCGGCCTCTCCGGCGCCGGAAACCTGCACTGATAAAAGTCGGTGAGGTCCTTCGCCATCAATGACCACGTGCACGGACCACCAACGCCGAAGACGACGCTTTGTCGGAAAGTGCGTCCAACCCGGCGCATGGAGCAACGGGAGTCGGGATTGTACGCCTCATGAGCCCCTGATCGGTGGGAGCCGACACAAGTGAAGACCTCCGTGTGTCCGCCGCCTCGAAGAGCTCCTCCCCGAACTCGGGACGAAGGGGCTTGGCTCCTCGGGGGAGGGCAACTGCGTCGTGGGGCCCCAAACGGCGCTAACCGGCCCCGTATTTGGGGTCGCACAGCCCCACCCGAGCCTCCGAGTCGATCACCATAGGCCCGGGTGGACGACCCACCATCACCACCGTGGGCTTGAACCACCTTGGGAGAAATCTCGGCCCCGTCCGCAGGGCCGACCCCTCCCGAGGCTCTGGCTAACACCACCTGGGAGCCCAACGTGTGGGACAACGTCTTGGTGAGACAACCCCGGCTCGTCCGTAGGAGGGCTCTGCACTAGCCTTCGGGGCCTTCTTGGGATGCAAGGGCGACGTGGGGGCCTCCCGCTTCCTCAAGTCAAGAACGAACGCCAAAAGAAGCCAAAAATACCGAGTAAAGGGAGGCTAAGCTGCGAAACACGGCGGGACTCACGAGGCCCGAGGGATCGCCCCCAGGTGTGGCCGAGGCACGGAAGATCTGCGACTGGCATCGCACGGACGACGGGCCGCCTCCCCCACGGTTTCCGCGACGCCCGCGAGCCGGGCGAGAAGGGGCCACATCGGGCCTCTCACCTCGAGCGGCGCCCGCGGAGCTCCGAGTCGGCCCTTCCCCTTCACGAGCTCACTTGCGGCCGCCAAGGCGCCCATCACACGGAAACCCCGAGCCGCCACCATCTGGGGCCTCTACTGAGGAAGCCTCGGGCGCGAGTCCCGACGGCCTCCGACGTCTCGAGCCGGGCACGAGCGAAGCCCCGAGTGGGCGGCAAACCCAAGGCTCGGTCTATACGAGCCGCCACATCGTCATCCGACGAGTTCACGACGAACCTCGCCTCCTCCCTCATCCTCGCCCTCCTCCCTGGTCGAGGTATCAGCGATTGGCCCCGCCTGCGTTGCTCGGCCCGACGGTTGAGGCGCGGGCCACGTTCTTCTTCTCCTCCTCCTCCTTCGCCCGCGCGCCCTCTGGCGCTGTTCGAGCACGGTTTTACCGCCGGCGCGCGGCATCTAGATCGGGCACAAAGCGGAGGAGAGCTCGTGATAGTTCAAACGACCCTGCAAGAAGATGGAATAAGAACCGCCAAGTGGTAGCCACGCGGCAACAACAAGATACAATGCAAGAACGCTAAAGCCAAAAAAGCGCTTACCATGGAGATGTATCCACGGGCGGGCGCATAGGGATCTCGAACTGGGACGGGGTATTGGACCCCAATGCCTCCCTCACCCTCTGGCCGCCATCTAAGTGGAGCGTATGATGACATCCGAGACTCCTCAAGACCAGCAGCCCAGGAGGTCATCTCACTCATGAGCAAAGGGCGAGCCATCAATGGCAACACCCGACGCCGATGAAAAGCAGTTACCACGGCCGCTGCCTGCGTCACACCCCCATCTCGGGCCGCAGATCGCCGCTCAGAGCCCTCCAACCGGGATGATCCGCCGAGGGGGGACCCCGTTCTTATTCGGACGCCGTTTAAGGACACGCTGGTGTATGCGGGAAGCGCGTTCCCATCATTCGCGGGGGTAGAAACCATCGATCCTTGCCACCCTTATTAGAAGAGGTAAGCTTGGAAAGGATGTACCCATCAGCTTGGTTCGGCCTTATGCGCTCCGACGGACTTACAGGCCACAGAACCACCAATCGCGCAACGCCCGCCGTGCCCTCCCTTCACCACCGAGGCAAGTGGTGAGATCTCGCTATTGAAGAACCACACCAAAGGTCCCAATGCGCCGATCTCAGAATCCCTCACGGGGTAACAAAGATAGCCGCCGAGAGATCGAAGTTCGGGGCGGATGGTGGGCTCTCGACGTCATAATGATGAAGAATCGCTCGAATAAACCGGCCACGGCAAGATCCCGAACCCGCGCCGGCGAAAAATCCATCGACTCACCACATAGCCATCGGGAGGGTTAGGCTCCTCCTCGGTCCAATGCGGCGCAATCCACTCCCGCCGCTCGGCATTGCAATGAGGACGAAGAAGCCTTCCGACAAGGCGCCGGCTTTCCTCCGTCGCCGTCGCTCTCGGCCACGCCTCGCATCGAGCACCTCCTCGTGTTGTCGCCGCCACCGGATTGCGCCATGGACGAATCCAGGATTTAGGAACAAAGAACCACCGGCAACACTGCTCACACGAGCACACAAGGCAAGTGGATTTCTCCATAACCTCCCTCCCCTGTCTTTCTTTCTTTCTCCTAATTGCTGCAAAGAAGAAGGCAAGAAGAAGCGATGGCAAGAACAAAGGAGCAACTATCCGCGCCCCCTACGACCCCATATTTATAGGGAAGGGAAGGCAAAACCACGGGCCGCGCGATTTAGCAGACTTCGAATGAACGCCCATGATGAAACAGAACCGGCCATTCAACGGCTCGGCCGCGCAGAGAGCCGCCAAGAGCATTAATGCACCTTGACCCGTTTGCTCGATTATTGCCCCTAACAAGAAGCCACGTAGCCACGCCCCATCGACCGAACGGCACGCCACCTCGGCGCGGGCGAGAGACGCCGTCTCTTCCCGTAAAAAACCGCCCGCCGCTTTCATATCCAGCGCAGCGCCCGACCCTAAGGGGGCAAAAAGTCGTCCGATGATCGGTTCTCACCTCCTACGAAACAAACGAGCCTCCGTGGCGCACGCCAACGTGCACCCTACGATCCGTAGGTTGCCAGTCCGGGCCCACATGGGGTTTCTACGATCGCCTCGAGATAACCCGAACCGAGGGACAGATGGAAATGCACAATAGGCTATACCCTGGCCTCCGGGCCCGGGATTTCCTTAACGTGTTTTAGAGACCACGGTCTTATAGAGATGTCCCATCCGTGGGGAGCCTCACAAAGTTCGGGGTTGACCCGTCAAACCCGGATCTGGCTTCGCTGGGAAAATCCGAGGGAGTGAATCCTAGATCACATAGCCACCCTTTGCTCCGCAGGGCACGGCACCTCCCACTTAAACTCGACCGTTACAACGCTCAAACGGAAGCGCACTAATGGTCGGCTTTCGAGGGCACCGAGGTGTCTCCCCTCCCTCCTCCCTTTCGGGGGGGCGACGGAGGAGCGTATAATCAAAGTCGAGGAAGCCCGGGTCGACCTTCTTTTGAGACATGCGCGGGCCTCGCCGCCCACGCAAAAACAAACAGATCCCGCGACAAACAAGCCGCAATTTAAGAGTCAAGCTCGGCCTGCGTTCGCGGTATAAAAAGACCTCGAAGGAATCCAGCATTCCATTCGAGGCCGGCGACATCGAACCAGCGGTGGCCAGCACCCCATTGTAGACGAACCACCCCGAGAAAAACAAGGCGACGAATCTGACAACCCCGGCGAGTCCACACTCGCCGGGGCTCTGGGGCCACCGTCGGGACCCAAATATTGGACCCGTGACATTCCCTTTAACGAAACCGTCAACGTCCGTCCGTGGCCCATCAAAACCCTTCCGCTATCATCCCACTTAGAAGGACGGCCCAAGCAAGCGGTGGACCAGGCCAAAGAGCCACGACGCCCACGTGAAGATCGAGCCTGCCCACGTAGACGGCCCACCGGAGTCACCACGACAAAGAGAGCTCGCTCCGCCACGAGGACAAGGTCGGGGACCTTTACAAGACGACGAACCATGGCGCCCACGCCATCATCGGCCAACCCTAAGGCTGGATTCAACCCCAAATCTCCGTCTGCCCGAGGGTGGTTTAGCTCACCGCCTCGGATGAGAGACTCCGCCTCGCCCCGAGGGTGGCCTGGCTCACCACCCTCGGCGCAAAACTCCGCCTGCCCGAGGGAGACCCACTCTCCATCCTCGAGCGAGGTGGCTCATCCCACTCACCCGGGGGCATAGACCCTCGGCGGGAGGTTCCGCCTCAAGGAAGGGAACTTGTTTGCATGCACGCGATACCCGGATGAGGCGCGAGGGCCATCGACACGCCAGAATAACCGACTGCCCGATCACTTCCCAAATCCGACCGATGGGACACAAGGTCGAACCGGTGACGATACGCCGCCCGGACGGAAACCAGGACGACATTCATTCCCCAGCGGATCGCCAAAGACGCCACGACCAGGCCACACCGGCTTATGACACGCCACACCCAGCTTTCGGGGGCCGCCCTCGCCATGCGGGATCGTGAGGGACGCCTCCCGCATCCTCGGGGCCGCAGGAAACGGCACGTCCCGCCATCGGATTAGGACGCTACGTCTTCATCAAACAACGCCTGCCACCCACTCCGTGCGCATGCAACGAGCATAGCCTCGGAATTAGCCACCTAGGCATCCACATATGTAAACATTACCTCTCTTCCCTCTATAAAAGGGGGAGTAATGCCCCATTAGCGAGGGATCCCGCACGGATGACCATAACCACCACCACCACCACGATCATGGGGCTTGAGACCAGGTCTCTCCTCACACCGCTTGTAACCCCTACTACAAGCTCACCTTTGAGCGCCAGTAACACGAGCAGGATACCACCAGCTGGACGTAGGGCCCCCGTTGTCGAACCAGATAAACTGCCGTGTCAGAGATCCATCTTAACGCTACGCCATAGGAGAGGGGCACACGCGGCCTATAAATTCTTTATTGCCGGGCACCGAGGCACCCCCGTTCTAACGCGACAAATCCGCGACGTTGGAGTTGGTGGTGCGCTCCGTCGGCGACTGGTGCTCTTTTGGCGCCGGTGGGTAACGAGAATGGCGCGGTGTTCAAATGGCTTGCCAAATTTTCGCTCCGCGCCACTCACCTATATATAGGCAAGGCCGGTTTGGGCGCGGTGGGAAACGAAATGGCTGAGGTTCGAGATAGATTTGGAAAATTTCACCCCAATCCTATTCACGCCTTAGGTTACACGCAACCTAAGCGAGTGAAATAGAAATGCCGCCACTTCATGGATAATCATGTATCTTTTGTGAAGGATGTGTAATCCTCCATGGTGGAAATG